>VNJO01011806.1:0-13757 GCA_008042535.1 Drosophila tani | reverse complement strand
TCTTTTACCACTGGAGTTGCTTTACCTAAAACTGGGCACAGGAGCTGTTTGGCTGCGTTTTCCGCGCTTCTTCAAGATCCAGAGCTTCTGGGAAGTGTTTCGACTGCTGGATCGGGTCATATCCTCACCACATTTTGTAGGTTTTGATATAAAACCTTTCATACCCTTTAAAGTAATTTAAACCCTTTTCCCCACAGGTTCGCGTGGCCAAGACCCTGACCTACATGCTCTACATGATCCACATTACGGCTGCCTTGTACTACGCCTACAGTGACTACCAGGGATTGGGCAAGAACCGTTGGGTGTTCAGTGGCAAGGGACATCCCTATGTCAGGTGCTTTGCCTTTGCCACCAAGACGGCCACTTCCATTGGGAAGAATCCTAAGCCGGAGAGGCAGGGCGAGTACGTCTTCATGACGGTGGCCTGGCTGATGGGTGTCTTCGTATTCGCTCTGCTCATTGGTCAGATCAGGGACATTATCTCCACGGCCACCAGGAATAAGCACGAGTACAGGCAGCTGGAGGATGAGACTCTAGAGTACATGCGGCGGCTCAATCTCTCGCAGGAGGTGCAGTCAAGGGTCAAGATGTGGTTCCAGTTTACCTGGGAACAGCAGCGAACTTTGGGTGAGTGGAGCTACTCTCTAGGAGTTCCTTAAATGATTATTTTCCCCTCCTTCCCAGACGAATCCAACATCCTGGATGCCTTGCCCATTAACCTCAAGACCGACATAGCCATCTCCGTGCACATCCAGACCCTGTCCAAGGTCCAGCTCTTTGCCGACTGCGAGGAGGCCCTGCTTCGTGATTTGGTCCTTAAGCTGAGAGCCGTGACCTTTCTCCCGGGCGACTTTGTTTGCCGCAAGGGCGAGGTGGGCAGAGAGATGTACATCGTGAAGCTTGGACAGGTCCAGGTGATGGGTGGTCCTGGCAGCGACGTAGTGCTCGCCACCCTCACCGAAGGCTCTGTTTTCGGGGAGATCAGCTTACTGGGCATCAATGGCGCCGATCGCCGAACGGCGGATGTGCGCTCCAAGGGCTACTCCAACCTGTTTGTCCTCTCCAAATCGGACTTAAACGAGGTCATCGCCTACTATCCCACAGCTCAG
Source organism: Drosophila tani (assembly GCA_008042535.1). Lineage (NCBI taxonomy): Eukaryota > Metazoa > Arthropoda > Insecta > Diptera > Drosophilidae > Drosophila > Drosophila tani. The sequence goes on along the minus strand of VNJO01011806.1, from coordinate 12,648 downwards.
GCGATTCTCAAGAAGAGAGCTCGTCAATTGATGCGGAAAAATGCCGCCCGAGAGCGGGAGGAGGAGCGAGAGCGAGCACGCAGTGCCCTCCAGGCGGATGTGGTGATTGGCAACCCCAAGACCCCAGAGACACCACCGAAACTCCTGCAGACGGTGATCCAGGCGCTTCCCTTTGAGTCCCCGGCGGTGGTGCTCATCACCAGGGGCTCCAAGCGGATGCGGCGCAAGCGTCAGTCCCTGCAGATGGAGACCATTGTGGAGCCCAAGATGGAGGTAATTGGCGCCCGAGCAGAGGAGTCGCAGGAGCGGAAGCAGAGCCTGAAGCCAGGACGCTGTTCCCCCGACCTGCTCTCCTCCATTCAGCAGGAGCTCAAGTCCAAGCACAAGTTCATCAATCTCACGGACTCGGAGAAGGCGCTGATCAGTCAGTCGGCCAACAACTCGCTCGAGGACATGCAGGTGGTGGATCTGTAGGGACGCATCCCTTTTATTTAATTTAATTGCTGTAACAAAACATATTCTGCGATATATAAACTCGGTGTATAACAATATTTGGGCCTTGATCACAGCGATTCCAGCTCATTGCTTGAGGGAAAGGCCTTCAGCACCGCCTCCACAATCGTGGGCACCTCTGCCATGGCCCCGTTGCCCGTATCCCCGCACATTAGGGTCTTGGAGATGCAGGGTATCTCCTTGTAGCCCCAACCTATGAGCTTCTCGATCTGCTCTCTGGTTAGGGGATGATCGTACATCCGGGTGTTCATCGCGGGGGCAAAGAGCAGCGGCTTCTGCAGATCCCAGGCCCGCACCACGCACATCACGAAGTTATCGCAGATCCCCTGCCATAAAAGAGATACAAAAATAGTTTCGTCAGATAAGATATTTCACAATGGAGAGCCCGGGACTTACGGTGGCCATCTTGGCTAGGGAATTGGCGCTCAGCGGGGCAATCACCAGCAGATCAGCCCACTTGCCAAGGTCGATATGCAGCACAGGATCGCCTCGCTTGTTCCAGGTGATCCACTCATCGCGATTGTGGTAGACGGGGACTAAAAGATATATGCTACTTGTATTAGGAAAGCTAAAGAGGTTTTTACGTAGATAACCCACCATTCTCTGGTATCTGCTCCAGTTCAAAAAAGTGCTTGGCCGCCTCCGTGATGAGGACTTTCAGGTGAAACTTGTAGGGCAGACGCTCGTCGGAGAGCTCTTGGATTAACTGGGCTAACTTAATGGTGGCCACGCTCCCAGTGGCCGCTATCATCACATTGCGTTCCGGTTTCATGGTGACGAACTCTAGTGCTTTGGCTCCTCCTCCTTGGCTGGTTTCTGGTCGTGAAATCCCAACTTGGACCATTCGGTTCTCTCCATAAGATTGTTGTCCATGCGACAGGCCAAGTAATTCTGGGCGTCCTCGCGGCACTGACTCGTATCCTGGGCGTTCTTCCTCAGACAGCTGGCGTAGAGGAGGAACTGCTTCTTGCACAGCCCCTCGTGATCCAGGGGAAACGAACCCTTCTCAGGCGGCGTGGGCACGAACTTCTTCTGGTTGTAGATCTGTGAAGTCATTTGGGGGTACGGCTGCTGCTCGCCGTCTTATCTTAATTCATTGATAAAATATGGCCTTTATAATTACGAAATATAATGAGTTGAGTAAACACAGAGTCCGGCGTAGTGTGACCAAAAGGTGCAATGTTTTACCGGTGCAACTAGTTGGTACTAGAAAATCAGTGTTGCCAGTGTTGGTCACTTTAAAACGTATTCCAGTAAGCAACGTTTAGCTTACAAATTACGTATACATATATTACGTATACGTAAGAATCGTATGCAAAGCAGAAAGAAAATGTATGGCTATAAATATGGTGATGCTGATCAGGAATATATATAATTTATGCGGTTCCTTCACTGCTTTGCAAACTTCAGGTGAAAATTTTATTTCCCTCAAGGGTATACAAATACTTAGTAGGCAGTTATTGGCAAATTAAGCTTAATTATTAAGTGATTTATTTAAATAGGTTTCCTTAATCATAACCCTTAAAACTAATGATATTACAGGACAACTCTTGACTTCGTTGACCAATTTTAGTTGGTTTCCGTTAGCGTTTGGAACATGTTACCATCTTTTTTTAACTGGGCGGCAATAGGCCTCTACATTTCCATGACCTGGATATTAGTTACATTATATATACCGTGCCTGGTGAACTGCATCAGTTATGGTAATAGTAATGAAATGTATAAAAAACTAAGAATTGAAAAATCTAAACGAATTTGTAGATTCTTGGGAATGGTGTAATTACAATAGCGTTTATGGTCACTTGATCTGTTCAGCCCTATACGGCTGCAGTGGATATTTGTTTCTTTTGGGCAACTGTCGGGTTTGTACTTTAATATGTTAATTTTAAAAACATAATTATACAATGGAGTCTTTTGCAGGAATACCATATTCTCTATCATTGGTTAATGGTAACTGCTGTGATAATTGGGTTTACTCTTACTTTTTACGTCTACGCTCACAAGTTCGTAAACTATCCCCTATGGGAATGGCCAATTATATTTCCATGTAACTACTATACGGTTTAAAGACTTAACCCAAGGCTAATTACTCTTTTTTTTAGGTTTTTTGGTCAGCAGTTTCATCGCGGTACTATTACACATTCTGTTGGCCAAGAATATTATTAGAAATCGATGCATTAGGAGGTTTCTGCTTGCTTGTTTATCCCCAACTGGTAAAGTTGGATATTAATAATTAATAAAATAAAGACAGTAATTAAATAAAATAAATTAATTGAAAGATCATTTATTAAGTTATAATTAAAACTAAAGATACCTCAAAAACTGAGAGACTAGTTTGCGTAGCAACGGACAGATGGACAGGCAGACGAACATGGCATCATGCAGATCAGGAATATATATAATTTATGGGGTCGGAGTTTCTTCCTTGACTGAAAAATTATATTTCCCTGCAAGGGTATACAAATATTTAGTAGGCAGTTATTGGCAAATTAAGCTTAATTATTAAGTAATTTATTTTAATAGGCTTCCATAATCATACCTTAAAACTAATGATATTACAGGCCAACTCGTGACTTCGTTGACCAATTTTAGTTGGTTTTCATTAGCGTTTGGATCATGTTATCATCCATGTTGAGCTGGGCGGCAATAGTCATCCACATTCCCATGACCCTCATGTTAATTGGATTATATTTACCGTGCCTGGTGCACTGCATCAGTTTTGGTAATAATAATGAAATGTTTAAAAACTGAGAATTCAAAAATCTAATCGAATTTGTAGATTCTTGGGAAAAGTGTGAAAACCCTGACGTTTTTGGTCACTTGACAGCTGCAGCCATGTACGGCTGCAGTGGATATTTGTTTGTTTTTGCCAACTGTCGGGTTTGTACTTGAATTTTTCAATTTAAAAACATTTTTATACAATGGAGCCTTTTGCAGGAATACCATATTCTCTATCATTGGTTAATGGTAACTGCTGAGATTATTGGGTTCACTCTCACTTTTTATGTCTACGCTCACAAGTTCGTAAACTATCCCCTATGGGAATGGCCAATTATATTTCCATGTAACTAGTATGAGGATTCAAGACTTAACTTATGGCTAATTAATCTATCTTTTAGGTTTTTTGATCTGCAGTTTTGTCGCGGTAATATTACACATACTGTTGGCCAAGAATATTATTAGAAATCGATGCATTCGGAGGTTTCTGCTCTTTTTTTTATCCCCAACTGGTAAAGTTGGATATTAATAATTAATACAACAAAGTAAGTAATTAAATAGGATAATAACAGAATTTTTCAACTTATTATTTTCTTATATTTGCAGATATTCTCACTCCTCAGAGCAGGCTTTGCTTTTTTAGTTCGCACCAAAAACTCTCAAAATCAAAAATTATTTTATTAAAATTCAACGAGCAAGAGGAGCTTCACCCTCGAGAGGAACATGGCTTTGCCCCAAAGCAACTCGGCCGCCGAACAGGCCAAGATGCAGCTGATGCAGGAGATGGAGGCGAGGACAATGTCCGATCTTTATAATCGCATGGCCAATACTTGCCATAAGAAGTGTATACCCTCCCGCTATCCGGAAGCGGAATTGGGTGAGTTCTAGGGATCACTATTAGTACTTATGTATTTTCTTAGCTATAATTTCACCCATATTTTCCCCAGGCAAGGGAGAGATCGTGTGCATTGATCACTGCGTGGCCAAGTTCCTGCACATTCACGAGAGGATTGGCAAGAACCTCTTGACCGTTTACATGCCGCAGGAGATGAAGAAGGACACTTAACCCCAATCCTCCCATGATTATGTACCACAAACCAAGACACTTAAGAATAATAAACCAGAGATTTATGGGAGCAGCAACAGTATATAAATTCCTTCAGAAGGTGGTGACAAAGCGGGACATCTCCGGCAGCATGACACTCAGGTCCTCGATGTTATTCTCCAGGCCACTCTCGTCCGTGGTGTCCAGTTCGCTGGTCCGCACGCTATTCTCCCAGTCGGAGGAGTCGTTGTCCTGCCCGGCGCCTCGCGCCTGATCATCCTGTTGCTCCTGGGTGTTGAGGCTGGCCCGGCTGGACAGGCAATAGCAGGAGCCCTCGCCGTGATCCGGCGGTGCCTCCACATAAATGTTGGTCTGACGCTGTGGGGGAAAGGGAATCTCTGTAGATTTTCTCACAGGTTAATCGGTAATCTTCAAGGCCTCACCAGCGCCATTAACTGCAGGTCGGAATGAAGGCTAATGGGATTCTGGGAAAGATTGAGCAAGTGCAGCGTGCGCAACTCCTCCAGCTGCGCCCTCGTGGGCAGCTCATCAATCCGATTCCCGTTGAGGAAGACGAACCGCAGCTTTTGCATGGCCATCAGCATTCTGGGCAGTCGCCTCAGCCGGTTACCCCTGAGATTCAGATGCACCAGGCTGCCCAGCAAGGCGAATGTCAGCGGCACTTCCTCGAGCTCGCAGTTCTCGGCGGTGAACCAGCGTAGCGAGGACAGGGCTCCCATAGACTCGGGCAGCTTCTGAAGGGGATTGCCACGCACCCCCAGGGTCTCGAGGCGTTCACAGTTGCGTATCTCCACGGGCAGTTCCCTGAGTCCAGTATGGTTGCACCAAAAGGTCTCCAGCAGCGTCAGGTAGCCCAGTTCCGGGGGCAATCGAGCGATGTTGTTGCAACTCACATTGAGGAACTTCAACCTGACCAGCCGGCAAATGCAGTCGGGAAACTCATCCAGCTTGTTGTAGTCCAGGGTGAGCACTTGGAGGCGCATCAAACTGCCAATGCTTGAGGGAATCTGTGAAGGAATAATGGAAAATATGTGAAAAAACCCACAAAAGGTTGGGATTTCCCGCCTTATCTGGCGAAGAGGTCACCCATAGAATCTAGAAGCTATAGCTATTAATAAAAGATCAACCTAACCTTGGTGAGCTTGTTTTGGTTGAGAAATAGCTTCAGCAGCGTCTCGCACTTCTCAATGATGTCCGGCACCTGGGACATCTGGTAGTGGGACAAGTTCAAGGAGAAGGCCTTCTTGTGGATGGCGTCCTCACAGTTGGCCAGCACGTAGTTGTTGCGAAAGAACTGGCATATCTTCTCCATGTCGCTTTTATTTTTTATTTTTTTGAAGACTTGAATTTAGCAGATAGAAAAATCCGAAATAGTCAACACTCTTTGAAAAACTCACTATGATTTCGAGGGGGTTTCGGAAATGTTTTCTTCTCTCCCGCGTTTTCTTTCGTTTTGTTTTGATTGCATATTATATAAGCCATAATGAGAGTGGGTCTGAGTATCTATAGATCTTGCCATATATTGCACTCTTCGCTGGCCTTTCTCTTAAGAGCAGAATTCTTCCCAAAAAGCTAGTGGACTAATTTTAAAAATTGCATTAGCTACGCAAACGTATATATACAGTGGATATTTTTGGCAAATAGGGTGCTTGTGCTGCTTTTATTTCGAAAAGACTTTCCCTGATTTTAAGTGGAACAGTGTCTGTGAGTGCATACTGAAAGCTTCGCTCTCTAATCGGATTCTAAGTGACCTCACCCCGCTCTTGACTCTGCTAATTGGCAAAAGCTCGGGTTTTGCCCAGTTTGTATAAATAGATTTCGAATAACAAAAGCCGCTCTCAGTTGAGATCGAGCTCTGGGACTGGAAACTGCATCATGCGATCGCTAATTGTGCTTGTTTGCATTGTGTTTGCCGGTAAGTTGAGCTTGTAAACCTGTAGAGTAGTGCGTAATTCATTGAACTCTCTTCCCATAATACAGCCGCAAGTGCGCAGCAGAATTACGACGGGCGGAACGGCCCACACGAGTTCGGGCAGCCCGGAAATGGCATCTATATACGGGGTCAGAACGAAGGACCCTATCAGGTTCCGGGCGTGGGCGGTACCTTCCAGAACTCACCCTCCTCCGGCGGGCATGTTTACACGGATGAGCAGGGAAATACCTACTCGCATCACTCTTCGTCGACAAAAGGAGTCAGTTTGGCGCCTTCAACCGTGAACCTGAGCATGGGCGGTGTTTTATTAGTTATGCTCAGTTTAATTGCACTATAAAGTGGTTGTCAAAAATGGGTAAAAATTTGAATAATTGATTAAACGCTTCTTAATTGAATGAATTTTCGGGCAACGTATGTATGCACCCTCTCTATTTAAATTAAGATTACCCTTTTCACAAACTTAAGAGTTAATAAAATATGCAGAAATCCTACAGTGAAGTGTAATATAATAACATAAAGTTAAAATAAAAAGATATTTAAAAATCTTCAGTTAATATTCCTGACTTCTGGCAACCCTGGAAGTTACCGCTCAGTTACGTCAGCCCTGTCCACTCTCCCGCTCATTTCTCTTTCCATCGCCGCGTTGCTTTCGGTATTTTTCGAACCGCGTGAAATGGTCACACCTTCTCAAGTTGCATTTTCCTACCACGAAATTAAATTCCTGGTAAATGAACATTTAACTGTAAGAAATTGCCGCTCGAGTCAAGTGTGCACCCACAAATCCAACGCCACTGAGTGAGAGACCCATAGCAGCCGGCAGAGACTCCAGAACAGCCGCAATATGGACCAAATGCTCAGCCCCAACTTCTCGATTCCGAGCATCGGAACTCCGCTGCACCAGATGGAGGCGGACCAGCAGATCGTGGCCAATCCTGTCTATCATCCGCCGGCGGTGCCGCAGCCGGATCCAGTAATGCCCGCGCCCGTATCCTCCGTATCCGGGGGGCAGCAGCAGCAACAACAACAGCAGCAACAGGCGGATGCCAGCGGAGCTGCAAGTAGCAGCGGCAGCGGACTGTTTGGGCACGAGCCATCGCTGCCGCTGGCTCACAAGCAGATGCAAAGCTACCAGCCCTCGGCCTCCTATCAGCAGCAGCAGCCCGGCGGGGGCGGTAGCACGCCGCAGTCCATGATGCAGCCACAGACGCCACAGAGCATGATGTCCCACATGATGCCTATGAGCGAGCGCAGCGTGGGCGGCGGGGCAACAGGAGGCGCATCAGGGGCAGGCGATGCCCTCAGCAACATCCACCAGACCATGGGACCCTCCACACCCATGACACCGGCTACGCCGGGTTCCGCCGATCCCGGCATCGTTCCCCAGCTGCAGAACATTGTGTCCACCGTGAATCTCTGCTGCAAGCTGGACCTCAAGAAGATAGCCCTGCATGCTAGGAATGCCGAGTACAACCCGAAGCGATTTGCGGCCGTGATCATGCGCATTCGGGAGCCCCGCACCACTGCCCTGATCTTCAGCTCCGGCAAGATGGTGTGCACGGGCGCGAAGAGCGAAGATGACTCCAGGCTGGCGGCGCGCAAGTACGCGCGCATCATTCAAAAGCTGGGATTTCCTGTAAGCGCTTCCTTCCCTTGCGATGTATAGCTTTTTCCTAACTGGTTCTCTCTTTCCAGGCAAAGTTCCTCGATTTCAAAATCCAAAACATGGTCGGCTCCTGCGACGTCAAGTTCCCCATCCGCCTGGAAGGCCTGGTCCTCACCCATTGCAACTTCAGTAGCTACGAGCCGGAGCTGTTTCCCGGCCTCATCTACCGTATGGTGCGTCCTCGCATCGTGCTGCTTATCTTTGTTTCTGGAAAGGTGGTGCTCACCGGCGCCAAGGTGCGGCAGGAGATCTACGACGCCTTCGACAAGATATTCCCCATATTGAAGAAGTTCAAGAAGCAGTCATAGATAGGATCTAGCGCTTTATTAGTTTTTGTAACGCCTACGTTTAGGGTTTCCTTAGTTCTGTAAGAAGTGTGTGAGGTCGAGAATAAAACGAACCGAAAGTTAGCTGTACGCAGACGACGACGGGCTCTATTTTATTTTGTTAATTACTATTCGTAGAAATTTAGACAGTACTAGGGACGCGGCAGGCGGCACGCTCTACAGGCACTGGGCCATCAGGGCGCCGACGTTGTCGAACTCAATCTTCTCCGTAATGTTCTTCGTCTTGATCTTGTCGTCCTGCATGGCCACCACCACGAGACCCTGGCCCTGGTGCTTCCACCCGTTGCGCTTGATCCAGCTCTCCAGCGTCGAGTCCTCGATGCCGCCGAGCAGCTCCTTCAGCAGATCCTTGCGGATCGTCTGGAAGGTGGTGCCCACCACATGCGACACGAACTTGCGAATGGAATCATTGAAGCCGGAGATGTGGCGGAACATGTTCCTGTTCACGTCGGCGCGCTGCCAGAACAGGGTGAAGTCCGCCCGCTCCAGGATGTCGGCCAGATCGATAATGGTCTGCACATTCTCGTCCTTCATCTGCTGGGGCAGCAGCAGGCACTTGGCCATCACGAAGTCCGTGTGCGGCAGGTTCGTCAGGCACTTCAGCAGGATGGTGTAGGTGATGTCGAAGTTGAGCATGTGCGGGTTGAACTGGTAGAGCTTCAGCACGGCCAGGTTGGCCTCCAGGTCGTAGATGTTGTTCTTGGCCTGGTCCTGGACGTACGCCTCCAGGGTCTTCAGATGGTCCGGATTGTAGCTGCGCGTTCCAGGAGAAGCAAGCGAAAGCGAGGTTATGTTTTAGTGCCGATCGTTAGACGAGGAATCCCTGCTCCCACTCACCGCTCGATGCAGCCCAGCATCTCCTGGATGGTCTGGCTCTGCCCATTTTCCATTTTCACGAGGTGCGACATGTTTTCCGGTTAAATTCTTCAAAATTCGCAAGTTGACGTCGTGTTTTTATTCGGGTGTTGTGAGGAGTGTGCCCGCCGGGCTTTTCCGGTTATCCCAGAAATGCGTCAGAAAAAATACCTGATTTTCTCCTCCTCGGCAGTTGGTCACTCTAAATGAACAAGCGTAATTAAACTACGTAAGTGAACAAAAACGTGATGATTTACGACGTAAGTGATTTGGCTATTTTCGAGCCATATCTGGCTATAAAAAACTAGCCAATCATGGGATTTTCTCCTCCGCGGCAGCTGGTCACACTAAGCGAACAAGGACGTAAGTGAACAAGAACGTAACGATTTACGACGTAAGGAAATGGCATCGAGCCAGTGTTACCGTACCGAAACGCTAGGAAAAATCCAGCATAGGTTTGGGGATGAACTAGACGTAATAAAACGTAAGAAATCCTACCAGTTGTCAGTCACAGCGCAGTGTCCCGACTCGGTCGATGTATTTTACTTGTGAATAAATGCAAAGTAAAACACCATTGAATAAATGACAACAAACAGAATCCACATAATTCCGGAATAGTCCCAATTTATAAGAAGTGATTCCAAATATTATTTACAAATTTGTTGGGTGTTCCCAGTGAATGGCCGCCTACTACTACCATTCACCCACGCGCACAAACATTGAAGGAACTGTTCTGGTGTGAAAAACACACACATAGACGTTTGTTTTATTTCGCTAGGACTTGGGCGATTACTTCACAAATAGCGCAATGCCCTCGAAGAAGAAAAAATACAACGCGCGCTTCCCGGCGGTGAGTAGGGATCCCGGCGAGCGGCAGGAAGTGGGCGGAGCGCAAGGCGGGTGTCGCTCCCTCGCCGCTTCAGCCGCAGATGGGTTATCAGTTTTTGTGCGTGCCTGTGTGTGTGTGTTTGTGTATACATACATACGCACGGGCATAATCAGGGGCTCGAAGAGCCGCAGAACCAAAGAACCGGGTGTGATTGCTCCTCCTCCTCTTCTCCCACCCGCAGGGCCGCATCAAGAAGATCATGCAGAGCGACGAGGAAATCGGCAAGGTGGCGCAGGCGGTGCCCGTTATCATCTCGCGCACGCTGGAGCTGTTTGTGGAGTCGCTGCTGACGAAGACGCTGCGCATCACGAACTCGCGCAACGCCAAGACGCTGTCGCCCTCGCACATGCGTCAGTGCATCGTGTCGGAGAAGCGGTTCGACTTCCTCAAGGAGCTGGTGCGCAACATACCCGACATCAGTGTGGCCGAGGAGGCCGCCTACAACGAGGACGATATGCTGCGCAGCTCGCCGGAGGACCAGTATCCCGATTCGGACACGCCATACGATCTTAGCCTGCCATCGACCTCAATGCGGTCGCAGCCCAACAACGGCACTGCGTCCACCGCTGCCTACATGCGCTCCATGAGCCTAAACGGGGGCGGAGGCGGCGGCGTCGCAGGCAGCAAGCGGCAGCAGCAGCACCTAGCTCCCCACCTAAATCCCGCCACCCTGCCCGCCAAGCTGGCCCGCTCGGAGTCCACGCCCGCCTACACGCCGGGCCAACGAGGTCGGCCGCCCAACTCCCACTCCCAGCACCACAAGAAGCAGTCGGTGCAGCTCGACACTGCCATACCTGCCCCGATCTGCAGCTACGAGCTGAACAAGCCCGTCGTCAAAATAGACTACAGCAACGTGCAGATGCGGAACCTCTGCACCCCGGAGGCCTCCGTTTCCGCTTCCGCCTCGGACTCGGGCTCCGGGACCAGCAGCAGCTGCGGCCCCGCCGCCGCCTTCAACTTTGATATCGCTGCCCCGGTGATCAATATTGATCTAACGAATATCGTGGCCGCCGGAGCGGCGGCGAGCAGCAGGCCGACATCGCTGGGCTTTGCGCCGGCGGACAACAACAATGTGAACCAAATGGCTGGAAAGAGCAGCGCTCCCATCATTCCAAAGGCCACTGCGGCACCATCAGCGACACCCACTGAAACCATTTTCGAATTAGACGAAGACTATGACAATATTTGATTAGGATCTATGTGAACGCGCTTCTAAAATTTAAATTATTGCTACATTAACACTGTACAAGTAGGGTAAGTATCAAGTTTTTTGCAAAATAAAGACCATGCTGGATTTTAAGCTGAGATTCTTGGTTTTACTTTCGAAGGCTGTGGTGTAACGCTGTGCAGTTTGTATGTGCTGAAATCCGTACAGATTTCGTGTGGAAAAATCTGTCAGAATAAAATTATAAAATCCAAAAATACCGAAATTACCAAAAATGTTTGCCTTCATTGACGAGGTGGAGCTGCCGACCCTTGGCAACCGCAAATCCTTTGATCCCATCCAGCAAGCCAAATTCATTGGCGATGTGGAAACCTATGTCGCCCAAACGGAACTCCACTCGGATGTGCAAATGGCCCTCAATCTGCACAACATCTTCTACAATCAATACAAGGTACAAGCCTGGAAGCTGGAAGAGAACAGAACCAATGTGATCATGCGCCTGGAGTCGGCCAAGGCCAACTTGTCGCTGGTTGATAGGTTCATGCGCAGTCCCGGAGGGGAGCATCAGAACCTGATGCAAGTGGCCGAAGGCGTTTACAGATCGGTCACCCTACTGCCAGTGGAGAAGGTTATCCTCCAAGTGGATCAATCAAGTACTCTCCAGATGGAATTCAGTCTGCCGGAGGCGGTGGAGTTCCTCAGAAAGGACATCACGAAACTGCAGCAGCAGCGGCTCAAGATTGACCACGACATGGACTACCTGGAGGATCAGAAGAACATCACTGAGCTGAACATGGCTGTTTTGAAAAAGTATGGAATGAAGCAGCAGCAACGGGAACTTGAGGGATGTAGGGCCAGCAGGGATTGAATAGTTCTTGCAGTTCTTACAAGTATTTGTAAAGTTTGTACTGCAGATCGAATGAATCTCGGAAATGAACCATGAAATGAAGCACGAAATTAACATTATCTACCTCTTCCTTTTGACACCTTGGACGTATTTCAAAATCAAATGTAAGTTGTAGAGATTATTGAAAATGATCCTCATGGATGATCCCTGGAAATAATTCCCACGAATGAACAAAGAAAATGAACACTTAAGGGAAATGAACATTTCAAATGAAAATTATAAATGAAGTTTAAAATAAATCCTATGAATGAGTGCCAGAAATGAACCCTTCGATAAACCATAGTTATAAAGATAGAACCTATTGAAAATTTGTACAAAGAGTATTCCCTAGCTCAACTAGTTCCCAGTGATAGGGGCTTAAAGAGAATAAAGCCAAACTAATGACTCAATTGTATATGGCGTCTCGTTTTTGGGGTTTCCCTCTTAATATATATACCAGGTGCGCAAAGAGGTCAAGAAATCGGGACTGAGCGTAGGATCCTGCCTTAGTTAGTGCCCCACTAAGTGTGACCTTTATTTGCCGTGCTTAGCTATTTATAAGCGTATACACATCACAATAATTATTACTTAATTTCGCTGAGGGAGCACCAGT
>VNJO01011805.1:0-21747 GCA_008042535.1 Drosophila tani | reverse complement strand
GACTTGCTCCTCTCCCGCGGCTCCTGCTCGTCCTCGTCCTCGGGAGCCTCGTGCTCCAGATAGGAGCGGCCCCTCCAGACGAATCTCCAGCCTGGCACCCGGTTGTTTGGTGACAGGCTTCGCCTTCTCACCGGTCTCTGTCGAGTAAAGCTGTTGGCCATTGCCACCTGGCCTATCATCCGGTCGACGACGACCAGGGTCCGCTGCAGCAGGGTGGGCGTGGGAATTGGCAGCCCCTCCCAGAGTAACTGATCGTGGTTGGCGGTCCGCCGATCGTTCTCCTCTACTACCATCAGGTAGAGTTGAACAAGGGCCGCGTCTCCGAATGCCGCTTCCAGGGTCGCTAGCGAGAACATGTTGACAGGTTGTTGGTTGCTGATATTGTGACGGCCCGAGATACGGCTTGGTTCGTCGAGACCTGGGGTGGTTGAGTTTTTCAAGCAGCGAACAAGTCTTTAGCATGGTGAATTCCAATACTCTTTCCGACCCCATTTCCCAACTCATATAATGAATTTCCCTTTCGTTGGAGTACAACACAGCGAATCCTGTTAGGTCCTAATTTTGCGTTGTATCCTTCGGCCCGGTTACTTTGCTTATAGTTTTTCCGGTATACAACCTGACCTACAGCAAAATCGACCAGTCGGCAGCGGGTGCTGTACGTCCTTTTCGCCTTCTCGTGAGCTTGGGTTAGTCCTTGTTTCACTTTCTGATTTTGCAAATTTCACAGTCTTTAAATACTTGTTGTACTTCGGTCGTCATAGATGGCCAATAGTAAAATTGCCGCAGCCTTGCGAGTGTTTTGTGAAACCCTCCGGGTCCAGCGGTGATGGCATGATGTGATCTCCAAACTAGGTCGGCGCGTAGTTCAGCCGGAACCCAAAGTTTCCAGGCCCTGTCATTGTTGATCACATCATGTGTACTAAAACCCAAGCGTATATATATCTGAGTATTTGATATTTTTCCTTCATTTTCCTCAATCATTTGTTTTAACATTTTGTACTACGGAGATTGAAACGTTTATTGATGATGGTTAATACATTTTTCTTGTTCACGAAGTACAAGTCTACATGTATTATTTCCATGGGTCTTTCTGGTGTCTCTGTCAAGCTATACTTGATCTTGTGTGGTTTCCTGTCGTATTTTTGCGTTTGGCAACTATCGCAATTATTAATTGTTTGCGTTATTGCCTGTTTCATATGCGGAAAAAACACCTTCCTTTTTAGGCGTGCTAAGGTCTCGTCTATTCCCCTATGATGGTTTCTTTTATGGTAATCCCTAATGACTTGTTCCTGTTCATTTTTCTCTGTTATATCTGGCAATAAGACTGTACATCTTATCGCTTTATACAACTTACTATAAGCAATATACTTGCAGTAAACCTCTTGGATTGTTATTACCAAGTCCTCTGGTATTAATAATGCTATCGTTCTTTTAGGTTTTAAAATTTCCTTCAATCTTCGGGCAATTGTTTCTTCATTAAACTTGTTATCTGTCCAGGTTATTCTTAGTTTATGCTTCCGAGTCTTGGGCATTTCGAATTTCTTTATTGCTTCGATTTTCCCCGGGTTTGGTTTAATCCCTTGCTGAGTTACTACGTGTTCTAAATATTCCACCTCTTTCCTTAAAAATTCTGTCTTGTCAAATTGCAATTTTAAATTGGCTTCTGTAAGTTTCTTAAAAACTCTTTCCAAATTTTTGATGTGTTCTTGCAACGACGTTGAGAACACCATAATGTCGTCCATGTATATGAGACAACATTTCCCTAGCTATTCTCCGAAAATGTTATTCATTATCCTTTGAAAATTTGCGGGAGCGTTATTCAATCCAAAAGGCACTCGCACATACTCGAAGTGGCTATGCCTAATAATCCTCTGATCTAGTAACTTCTCTAGCTGTTTCCTAACTTCCTGTCTCTCCTTGAATGCATATCTGTTCGGTCTGGCATACATTGGTGGTATGTCATCATTCGTTCTGATTTGGTGTTTGACCGCATTAGTGAAAGACAAATTATCATCTTCCTTATGGAATACCTTCGGGTACTTCCTGCAAATTCTGTGAAGCTCTTTAAGCTCCTCGCTGTTTAAGTGCTCTGTCCTGATCTTGTGGAACGGTATGTTTTCAATTCCGTTACCTGTCTCTTCTATATTATTAAGTTCGTCATGTTGTTCGGTTTTGAATTCTACAACACTTAATGGTTGAATGTTGAATGTTTATATTTTATTGAGTTGAACTAATGTCCCGTCAGTTGACTAAGGACAACGCCAAGGGGAATAATTAAACGAAGAATTAGTTTTTCGTCTTTATTCGATTGATCTCAGCTGATCTGTCTCTTATATATTATTGAGTTCGAAATGTTGCTCGGTTTAGAATTCTACAACATTTAATGGTTTTTGCAAAAACAACTCTTCGTCTACCTCCGCATATTTTGTTACTTCTACCAGGCTCTGTCCAGCCACTGCCCTGTAAATACCTTCTGAAATGATCATCTCTTCCTTAACTGCAGTTTTACTTAACAAGAAATCCCCATCGGGTAATTGTTCTGTAATAGAAATAACTCTTTTTGTTCAAACAATTATCGCATTCTCTTATAATTTGCGAAACTTTAGTCTTGAGTTGAGGGAAGTAAATTTCTCTACCTTTGTGGTTACTATTGATTTGATTTTCTGAAATTCTGAACATTTTATCGGTTTGATCTTGAATGTCTTATTTTAATGATAAGCATCGGATGAGTTTGTAC
The DNA here is from genome assembly GCA_008042535.1 of Drosophila tani. NCBI lineage: Eukaryota > Metazoa > Arthropoda > Insecta > Diptera > Drosophilidae > Drosophila > Drosophila tani. The sequence continues at coordinate 19,010 of VNJO01011805.1, read as the reverse complement.
AGATAAAGACCTCTTGAATAACGTTGAAGATTTCGTCTGTAGCAAGTACTGCGTGGATCTTGTTAAGTTTTAAGATTGTTGTTAGCAATCTGCTAACGGCTTCTAAATCGAAGTTTGGTTCTGTTATAGTTCTACGTATTTTATTTGTGCAGGGGTCTGAGGTTGATGAATAAATCGCTCGACTGCTTTAAGGACATTTGCTTCCTTAAAGGACTGCATCGCACATTTACCGCGGTCGCGACAAGCTATCCGACTTATAAACTTATGCGCCTTGTACGCATTCAATTTGGTCTTGGGGAATTTCGAGTCTTTCCGAACAGACTTCCCGTCCTTAGCTCTGGCTTTGACTATCTCCAGTACGGCTATATTGGGGTCTTTTATATCCAAAGACTGTGCTAAGTATTGCCAAGTATTTTTGTGCAATGGGTTCTACTAGATTTCTGATTAGCGAGAATACCATATTTTCAAAATTTGGTTCTTTTTCTAGTGTGATTCTTATAAACTCGTATGTGTCCATTTTGATTTCTTTATCTTGGAATAATTTCTTTTAAACAATCAGTTTGATTCTCCTCTATATACTTTATCAGTGTATACATATATCATATATTATTTAATTTAAATATATTTTTATAATAATTGTATGCGCTTTTATTGAATTAGATCTTGTCCAGATCATTAGCTTGGCTTAAGGCTCTTTTAGTTACACATTTGTTGTGGAACATATAAGCTTTGTATAAAATGTATGCGCGCATAATAAAATCAATTGTTGATAACAATATACTTGTTAAATCTGAATCAATATTTTTTGATTCTATTTTATTAATAACATTTGCGGTGGAGTCCACCGTTTTGGTATCAATTACACCCATTTTGGGCTTTTTTCCCAAATTTCTTAATTGTAATGATATGCCATATACTTGTGGCGTATTTTTTGGTTTAAAATTAATTTGCCATTTATGTTGGCTCATAGAAAATTTGAGTTTATATGTTTATTATTATTAAAATTTAAAGATTTTGCGATTTGAAATTTACAGTTTTCTACCTAACGGTTCCCGCTCAGTTTTACAATTTATGTAATTTTATAATTAGTATTAATGCATTTTATATTATATTCTGCTGCTCCCATATAAATGCTCAGCTCTTCCCCCGCATCAGCTGGGCGTCGCTTTTGGGGATGGAGGTTTAGTTATTTTGATTTTATTTATGGGTTTTATTAATACTGAGTGAGTTGTGATTTGTTGGGGTGCATTTTTGAGCCTTGATTTTAAGAAATCAAGTTCACTTTGCTATTTCTGGGCTGTTGCCCACGCGGGAGATGGTGTATTTGTATACAATAGCCACTTTAAGTGAGCTACTCGAGAGCTACTCCAGAGCTATTGGAGCGGCAAAGGTGCCGCTCCAATAGCTCTGGAGTTTCTGGAAATATTAGTTGTTATTGAATGTGGTTGGCTCACATTTCGGTTTACAATTCATTTATTTTTTTTTTTCCAACCAAATTTGTTAGTTTTGATTTGACTGCAGCGAGTTTTGTCACGGTCGCCATGTAAAGTATTTATTTTAAAGAATATCATTAGTAAATTCATTTGTAAAAGATGGGTTGGTTTTGGGAGCTTCTGCTCCATTTCATGCCTTTATTTAGAATGTATCTTAAACTTAAAAGTTAAGGGGTTGGTAGACCGTGGTTGCAGCTTGTGGTCTTAGCAGCAATGGATATAGAAGGTGGCCGGTTGGCCCGTGGCATCAACTGTAGAAATATGTTGATTAGGATGAGAGGGTAACTGCCCTCTTTCACCCGCAGGCCTTGAGACTCAGACGGGGTATAAAATTAATAAATTGATAACGGCGATTGCCGATTATTAAGTGATATTTAAAAATGTAAAATGACATACAAAGATATAAAAATGGAATAATCAAATGTAAAATTGCCCTGCTTAGCTTATGCTGGGAGCTGGTTGTTAACTTACATGCCAATATCTATGCTCATATAAGTTAAAAGTTTAAATAATATTTTTATTAAAAATATATAAACTTTAGTTATGGAGTGCAATTTTACAACTGATTTTTCTTATGTTGATGATTAATAATGTAATGATAAATAATGTAACCTATGCTGCCGCGGTGCAGTTGACCATTTCTTATTCTAATTTGTCAATGTAATTTGGCAATAATTGTTGTTGCCAAATGCACTCGCTGTTGGGTTCAATCACCCAGCGTTAAAGCTTTCCCACGATCGTTAGGTGGGAAGTGCAAACTCAGCGCACGTGACTGCTGAACTCTATTGGGGACATATTGGAAAACATTCTGGCCAGTAACCTTATATGTTGGGCAATCGATGCTTATGCCTTACTCACGCTCGTAATCTATTTGTTGTTGTTTAGATTTCTGCGCGTGTGGCGTTACTCTTACTTTGGTTGAGCATTTAGCATTCTGGGTGTTAACTTGCATACTACAGGTTACTCGATATAAAATAAATGAAAATAGGATACAAGGTCAGCTTTAATCTTTATCTGAGATTGTCCTTGTGGACCACCCTCCCTTTAATTAAAACCATTGTGCCCATGTCCGCTTCGATAGTTTCTCCTGAGCACAAATGGAGGTAACGAAGGTGAGTGCCTCGTTAGAGCGCGAAAACACTTTGATTCTTTTCAGTATGATTTGTTTTTAACTTCCCTGGAACCATGAATGGAGCTTAAAGTGAAAGGGGTTTCGACAGGCATTACATTTTTTAGCTCCTTTACGGGCTTGATATAATTTTTTGCCGCCCCAGTGTTGATTAACCGAAGGTTTTACGACTTTAAACTTGTCCTATTGATCTGAGTAAAACTATTTTAATTGTTCCTATATTGAGTTACTTAGAAATGTTCTTAGTGAACTTTCGATATTTGATTGAGTTACTTTATTTAGGCTTGGATTCAGGTGCAAATGTTATTTTATATACATATGTGATTTATATAATTAATTTATAATTTGTATATTTCTTACATCACAGATATTAACCAAGTTCAAAAATTACCGGAATATTCAGATTTAACACTTTAGTTTATCAACTGCAGATAAAAATGCTTTCATAAATAATTATTCGTCGTCCACTGAAGTTACGCTGGAAGGATAGCTGCCATCCGTTCACTGCTGGCCTAGAGACTCAGACAATGTGTAATCCTGTGCTCCTCCATCCAACATGGAAATAAAAATAACAAATAAAAATAACTATGACCCGCTGGATGGACGCTGTCGGGCACCTCGATCTCGCCGGCAGTGCCCTTGGCCAGCTCCTCCTGGAACGCCTTGCCCAGAGTCAGGTTCAGTTTAGACAGTTCCTTTATGTTAAAGGTGCGGTTCCGCTTCGGGTAGTTGACCATGTTGATCAGGCGAGGATAGTCGCGCTTGAGGATCACGGCGAGGGTTGCATCGACAAAGTTCATTTCGAATTTAGGAAATCGGTACGCGGTCAGGAAACGGAGGGTAAAAACATGTAAAAACTAGTATAACTTATAAAAACCACAAAATAAGAGGAAAAATAAAATAAAATAAAATTATGAAGAAAATAAAGGCAGCCTCTCATTAATCCTGTGCCCTCCATCTAACAAGGACGTCCTCCATCATGGACACACCGTGTGTGCTGTGCTACAGCAAGGAAGAGGACGAATTTATCTTCGGCAAAGTGCACAGGCAGGTGGTGGTGCACTGCAACTGTATGTACCTTAGCTCGAACCTCGTCCAGAATGGAAATTAACTGAATAATAAATTAATAATATACAAAATAAAGAAGAATCACTGCACCATGTGCGGCTTCAAGCCGATGAATGCCCGCTGCTACTGCTGCATCAGAATCACGTCAAGCTGCATCTCGGTGGCGCTCATTTAAAACCCAAGAAATAGAAAAAAATAAAACAAAAATAATTTTCAAATTAAGAAAATATTCGGAAACAAAAAGTAAGCCAAAAGAAAAGAAAGAGCTCTTAACGTCACGTGCAGCATATCGGCGGCGCTCATTTAAAACCCAAGAAATAGAAAAAAATAAAATAAATAAAATAAAATTAGAAAATATCCGGAACAAAAAAGTAAACCAAATCAAAAACTCTTAAGAAAACCAAATTAAAAGAAAAGCAAGAGCTCTGAACTGCAGCTCGACCAACGGAGAACTGAATGAAGTGTGTAAGGAACCCGAGTCGAAATGTTTTGGTGACTGACAGTCATTCGATTTGTCATTTCGATTGTTTTCACTCGATTACCTAGCTCCTTTTTAAAGCTATCGGTTATCGAAACGTTGCGACTTGTCATGAAGTTTGAAGTTTAGCGCCAACAAAATTTAAATTTCAAAAATGATATTAAAAAGAAATAGTTGCACTGAAACAATTATTTAACAAAACCAAACAGAAATTATTTTGTAGTATATCCTCACAACTTACTTCTTTAGCTGGAGAGAATAATGAACTTTTTGTGCTTGTGAATTATGTTGCGTATGCTCAACATTCTGTGGTCAGTACGCGATGATCGTCGGTGGCCACTTCGATATAAAAATCTTGAATTAACAACGGCAGCCACACCCCGAAAACCAGAATGTCGGAATGTTTGCTCGGATCCATTTCAATTGCAATTTTTATTTCATCGCCCCGGCCCGGCTTTTTATGCCAGATTTTATTGGCCAATTGGAAGCTTGGTTTTTTTGTGAGTCTTAATTTGTACTTTTGACAAGGCCCTTTAACAGAAAAAAAAAGAGCAAAAAAAACTGTTTCATCTAATTCTATTTTATTAACTTTAGTATTTTGTAATATTATAGCTCATTAAGTTATCAGCCTTTAGTCCTTCTTCTAAATCCTGTTTGGCCAGAATTGGTATATATAGACTATAGAAAACACTTTTTAGAATACTTTTGTTTTAATTTTTAAAACTAAATATTTGATAGCCTCTTAATATTTATTTCCTAAAAGGTTCGAAATATTAAACAGAAAATCGATTTATCGCTCATATATCGCAACGCTAAAACATCGATATATATATATCGGCCTTTGCGTCAAGTATCCATTCAGTATCGATATATCAATATTTTCTGCCATCCCAAATCTTTACCGATTTAATGTCTAAATAAATTTGAGACGGGATGCCAAATAATTGATAACCTCTTTTTATTTATTTCCTAAGAGGTTCGCTCATATATCGCAACGCCAAAACTTGAGGCTTTCTTGTGGCCACGTAAGTGTTGATCCTGGGCGAGTTCTCCAGGACATCGATGTCCCCATTGCAGTCGCCGGGTCCAAAATAGCCTCCGTGTGCAGCTTTCTTGGTGGCCTAAAGAAAGGGACTTATTTAAAGGATGCCTGAACATTTCCACCTTGCCGGCGATGAGGAAATAAATGGTCACGGGCAGGTCGCCCTCCTTCATGATGATGCGACCGGGAGTGACGGCCATAAACTTGACGTACGGCACCAGGCGGACACCGACCTTCTGCAAGGACACCACGCCAGAAAGGGGAAAGTATAATTAACATTAATTTTATAATAATATGCATAGCCCACCGGCGGGAACTTGGAAAAATAGGACAACCTGGCCACTGTTATTTCTTTTTAATTCCATTTATTTCTCTTTGCAATTTTTTAAATAAATATTATAAAAATAAAAATAAAAATAAAAACAAGATTTGAAGTTATAAAAAGCAGCTTCAATAATATATAAAAACAACTAAAATTTCCGCGAAAAGGTTTCTAGTTTTTGGTATAATTAATTCAAGTCCGTTTGGTTTTGCTTCGAGTCTGTAAGGAACTTACTTATCCCTAACTTCACAGTGGAACTTCTCTTTAAATATTTCGAAAAATATCTACAAATTATTAAAATTAACCTAAGAACAAACAAAAAAGAAGTGTTGTTCTTAAATCCGATGCCAAGTTGGCAACATTTGAGTCCGAAAAGAATTCGCTTTTTACACAGTACGTTAGTACGATATGATAAAATACAGTCCCTATCTGAAATAATGGGTTCTTGAAATCCATGGTTTTTTTTTCAAACCAAATATTTCAGCCCAGAAATTGCTTTATTTTTATTTTATGCTGATGACTGCACATTTTTGCATTTGTATATGTGTCAACCCAAGTCCCAGGGGCGTAGCCAAAAAAAGTGAAGGCAATTACATATTTTCTGTAATATATTTAAAATATTTTAAACATTATCTAACTCTGTGGACTAACAGGAAAAATATTTTTATTTTTTACTGAGTTTAATTTCAGTTCTTAGACTAATTTGCTTTAACTTATAGAATATAAATAAAATATTTCGGCCCATAAATTGTATTACTTTTATTTTATGCTGACGATTGCACATTTCTACATTAGCATGTGTGTAGGCCCAAATCCCAGAGGCGTAGCTAAAAAAAGCGAGGGGAACTACATATATTGTGTACTATACCTGAAATATTATCTGACACAAATATTATCTTACAGGTTAAATATTTGTATTTTAGTGTGAAATGTACATAAATATTAAACGTTATAAATTGGGTAGTTTTTTTTAAATATAAAAAACAATTTAAACCACACACATTACATTTTTCTTGCTGTAAAATAGGGATAGATATATAAATTATCTTTTTTTAATATTATATATTATGTTTTATATTTATATGAACTTAATATTTTGTAGACTTTTTTGTAGGCTTTTCAATTAATTTTATATAATTTCTGTGATATAAAATTGTTCCTATTTACTAATGGAATATAAGAAAGAATCTTAGAGTACCCGCACTTCATGGCACCGCGCCTGTACACTTAAAGCTGCACGAGTTCTTTTGAATTTGAGCTCCACATTCAGTCAGTTCCAAAGCCTCAAAGAAGGAAGTCAAGTCAACCAAAGCGAAGCCCAAAAAGTTAATTTATTCAAAGATAACAAAGTGATTAAAATATATAAAAGTCTTCGGTTTTTGAAGTGACATCAATCTACAATGGTCGATAAATATACGTGAAGCTAAGTATTGAAATATAATATATTTGGTACAAAGTAAAAGCAAATTAAATGCAATTTTGAAGTGCAATTCTTAATCCAAATCATCGCAATCAGAACATTTGTTTAATTTTTTTAAGAAGGGTTCCAACTCCCATATCCATAAACTATACATTTTGATGCTGCTGTTTGGTTAAAATCAGACTAAATGATCTAAAATGGTCCTGTTTTGAATTTTGTTACAGAAAATAATTTCATATAATATTATAAATATTATATATAATATATAATATTATAATATTATAAATATACATATATATATATTTACATGAGTCTTTCTTCGCCCGAATAAAAAATCAAGAGATTTGTTTTTATATTTATTGGTTATTCTTTATTAAAACGTTGGAAGAAAACGTTACAGAATTGGTTAGCATGAAACCATTGCTCCGTCAATGGGTTGGGTGCCACACCAATTTGTGGTTGCCCTTGAGCTGGTGGTTGTTGGTCCATTTTATTGTGTTTAATTAAATTCTACTCAACTTTATCGATGACCAAATTGGATTTATTCAGTAGAAGATTGAAATTTAATTTATTATTATATTTTTTCAGTGCCTTTAATTTGCACTTAGGTTCTTTTGAGGATCTCTTAGTTGCACTTCCGAGCTAGTCGATTAAATTGCTTACTTGTGGGCAATTCCACGCGCTGATCTGGATATCCTAGTAGTTTAGAAATATCCTTTTAATTGATCAGTAAGCTCCCGACTTCGTTCTTTCACAATGATATTTTTTAAAGAGATCCTACCGACTGCGCCATTTACATGAGTCGTTCTTCGCCCGAATAAAAAATCAGGAAATTTTTTATTTACTGGTTATTCTTTGTTAGAACGCTGGAAGAAGACTAACTGTATGTTACAGAATTGGTTATTGGTTGTGGATGATGTGATCGTCACTTCTTTGTTTATGTTTACATACCTCGGTCTTTTTAGATTTTGCGATTTTATTGGATTTTCACGTTTATAGAAGTACCTCATTGTTGACGTTCGGACTTAATCAATTTTCTTTGTTTGTTTGCATTACGGCATCTCAAGCTTCTGTAACGTTTTTTAATCAAAGCCGAAATTGGCGATTCTGTTTGTTTGTGAACGGATTCGTTCTTTGAACTGGTTGAGTAAATTAAGAAATCGCAGTGCAGATACGTCACTATATATGGTATATGTATATCTGATTGTTGTTAACAGTGGGGATTTATGTCCCATAGAGCTTACCCTCTTTAGAAGTCCAACGGCTTCTTTATTTACCACCACGAAAACTTTTGGTTGTTTTTATTTCAATTTATTAAAAGCATTTATTTTGATTGTTGAGTTTGTTCCACGAAAACATTGGTGGTTCGGTCTGCTCGATTAGTTAGCGGTTGTTTTAATTGATAATGTCTGTTAAAAGAGTTGATATACATGGTGATATTTTATATTAATATTTCCTTTATTTTTGTAGTAGGTATTTTAGAAAAAATGGCTCCTTTCTCGTGGCTCCTCGGCGTATTCGGCCAGATAAAGCGCTCCCCTGGAACCCGATTACCAGGTGATAGGCTGGGCCTCCTCGCCGGTCTCTTTTGGTCGAATCCACTAGCAATCACCACCCGGTCGATCAGTTTGCTGGTGGCGGCTAGGCTTAATTGCAACAAGGTGGGCGGCGTGGGCACTGGGAACCCGTCCCAGGCGCGTTGGTCGTCCTCGGCGGTACGCCGTTCATTCTCTTCGCTCGCTAGCTCATACAAACGGGCGAGATCGCCCAGTGCATCTGGTGAATCTGGGGAATAGTCGCCTTCTGGTGAACATCGTGCTTCAAAGGTGGTTGGCGATATGACTCCTCCTCGTTGGGCGATATATGACGTGCTTTGCCACAGCCTGGTGTGGTGAGTTTATTTATTTTATTTTTTATGGGATACATTTATGTCATTCAGTCTCTTGGCCGTCTTTGGTTCCTCGTGTTCGAGGTACCCGACCAGATTACAGATTTTGTTAGAATAGATCCTCGGTTTATTTTCTTAAAGTGAAATATTAGGGCTTGGATGGCGCGATCACAATTTTACCGAGGTTAGTTTGCATAACGATTAATAATGGATTTCATGTTATGGTTTTTGCCTATTGTTTTTATTATGGGAAATGGTTCACTCTGATTTAGTTTTCTGAAGTCGATCACCTATCGTTTTTTTCTGTAATACCCGGAGTTTTTTTTTTTAAGGAAAATAGTAAGATCTCTCAAGGTGGTTGGAGTCTTTGTGACATTTCCCCAATATTTCGTCTGGCCCATAGTTGTCAACAATATCCTCTACTTTCTGTTCTGCATCGCTGAATTTTGAACAGATTTTTGTTGCAAAATATATATATTTTTTTTATAATCAAATTGTAGTTTACTACACTTGGTAAACTATTTTCTTTCTTGCCAACGGATGATGCCATAACAATGAAATAATATTTCCAGAATCCAAAACTTACCTATCCCTAACCTATCAGTAAAGCCGAGCTAGAAATTAATCAAAAAATATCTAAAATTAATTAAATTAACTCTAAGAGTCAACGAAATAGAAGATACAAAATTACTAAATTGCCTTGTTCCATGGCTACCATCCTTTCCAATGTTAATAGCTCTTATGTTAATATTATTAAAAAATCAAAATCAAAATATACAAATTTAGCTATTCTTACTGAGATTTCAGTCTTGCCAAAAATCACTAAGTAAATCCTTAGTGAACTCTTTCTTTAAATCATTAGTAAGCCATTCACTCACTTAATATATAATATAATATATCGTAGGACCCCGCAATCTATGAGCTTTCAGGGCTTCAGCCAAAATACATTATTTTTTATCAGAATTGCCGATATAGGAACAATCAGACTAGATGATCTAACATTGTGCTTCTTTTGATTTTGTTCTAGCAAATATTTTAATGTATTATTTTACATTTCTCTTAAAACATCAGATACTAAATGCTCCGGTGGAAACAATATTTATAGACAGCTAAAATTGTTTTAAAATTATTTAAATTCGAAAATTAAAAACATTAACTGGGTAAGAATTACTAGAGTCTACTAAACAGGTATTCAGATTTATGTAAAACACGCAAGGAAAACTTAATTAATATTATAATAAAAGAAAAACGACGACGATGACACGACGATTAAAAATATATTATTTATTTTTAGGATAACTCGCCAGCTTGAACTTGGTCAATAATTCTGCTCGCATAGGTTTCATATTGATGCCGATCGATCTTTAGTGGAGACATACCCGGAAACAAGACAGGCTGCAACTCCATATTGAATACGGAGCTCATTTAAGAGCTTCCCCCGTCTGTCGTTGTCATTGGCACTGATGGTATTTGTCCACAGTTAAATGCTATATACTATATATAACGCGATGTGGTGGCCAATATACTAATTTATATTCACAGGGCCATATTCGGAGTTTTATATCGCCGTTCCTTGAGGTATAAGCACTGGATCTTCGAAGGCATTGAAACCGAGTAAAGTTTTCCAGGAGCAAGCGAGGCCACCAAAATAATAAAATTCGTTAGCTTATTTTACTTTCTAAAGTAAAATATGATTTGCCAGTCAATGTCATCTTCGTCGCTTGCATTTTTTTTTTTTAATTTAAAATTTAAAATGTTTCTGATTTATTCTAATATTATTATTACCATATTGTATTTGTAGCGGAGTATTTATTATGAAAATATATTAATAATTTTAATATAACTTCCGACATATAACGAACAGCAATTTATAACAAATTCAAATTGTTATTTTTAGCCATAAACCAACGTGTGTTCATTTAATGTAATTGTTCCTACGACAGATCTATTCTATCAATCGAATTATCAGTTTAATATCCTAATTAAACACAATCAATATATAAATTTATTAAATTGAGAGGTCGGATGAACAGCGAATTTGTCGTCGACAACCGGCGGCTTCTCTTGTCTTCTCTGATGTTCCCTCGTAGTTGAATATAACTAGATGGGGGTGGACGACAGGCCCACTGCTGGCTGCTGGTCGGCTGGCCGAAGAGTTCCCAAAGATGAATTAGGAAGTTTACGTCGGAAGGGTCGGAATTGCTGGCCTAGGGACTCAGACAGTTTATATAAGGTATTAACGACAGATTGCCGGAGTTAAGTTTATATGAGCAGATGCTCTTTATTCTTTGAATGTCAAATCAGAACTGAACTTAAAGCTAACAAAAATGAATATCATAGCGGCCACTCCAATGGGCAGTGCTTGCCGGCTATGCACGAGCATCCGGCCAAACGCTGTGTCAGCAGTTTGGCCGGAGCGGGCTTTCGGACGATCGTTCATTGCCGTCGCCCGGCTCAGTTAGTTAACTACTCCCCCCTCAGGAATAAGGCCGCCCTCGGCCGACCCTATTTGGGCAATCACTTCTACTATCTGGGCCGCAGATCTCCTGGCCTGGATGACTCGCCGATAGGTTAAGCCGACGCAGATCAACGCGCAGCATATTGCTCCTGCCACCAGTACTATCTGATGTGAACGATAGTCGTTGATATCCTCCCCGAATCTCTTGATGTGTTTCAGATTACGCTCACTCAAGTGGTGAAGGTATGGCAGTTAGTGACGATTCCAACTTCGCCATTTTTGGAAAGTAGTACTATTTAACATTTTCCTGGGCCGATCTGTGAGCCCTGTTCTGCTGTAATTGTGCAAGAATATGACGCTGACGCGATTATCCCAGGGAAATGCCTTCAACTAGTCAAAGCCCGCCGCTTGGTAATCGGTAACAATGAGCAAAGTCGTTTTATTCTATAAAATGTACATCGGTTTAACTTAACCTGAAATACACTTCTGATTATTACATTGTGCAAAAATGTCCGTTACACGATTTTTGCAATGCCAAAATTTGGTGGCTGGGAATTGCCGAACCAATTCATCCTGTATCATCGCTAGCGTGTGCAAATCGCTATGAATGGCGTTTACGCCTTTAGGAACAATGATGTCCTTGCATGTGAAGTCAATGTTTTGCCGTCTCTTGTTTCCGAAGAGTATGAAGCTGCGTTTAGATGGAAAGCGTGCTTCCTTCAGAGTTATCTGGTTCTGAAAGCAATTCAAAGGCTTGTCCGTGGTTTTAATGGTGTGTGCTAGCGACATTTCACTGTGAATAGTGGCCGCACACGAATATGCTTCTTCCTCCTCCACAACGTTAAGTTGTTGTCTGGAAAGGGCAGCTTTCCACCTTTTGATTTTCGCATTCTGATTGGATTCCGACACTGCGAAGGTCAACGGTTATTGATCAGTAACGATATTTATATATTTAACTGCATATAAATAATGACGCAATTTGGTCAGTGCCCAAACTATGGCTAACAGCTCCCTTTCGTTGGTAGCGTAGTTAACTTCTCTGTCTTTTAAGGTTCTAGAGATCATAGTTATGGGTCGCCCCTCTTGGGATAGCACTGCGCCAATGCCGTATGCTGAGGCATCTGTCTTAGATCAAATGCCTTTTTTGTAGTCGGGGTATCTAAGGATGACATCCTCGGAAACCAGAATGTTACGCAGCTTTTGGAAAGCCAGCCGTTGCGGCTTGCTGAACTGCACCTGGATATTTTTGTATCTGTGCCTACTGACACTTCCGTGCTCCCCATTTAGAATGTCAGAAAGGGGTCTAGCTATTGATGCAAAATCTTTAATAAAGCATCTATAATAGCCGGCCAAGCCCAGGAATGACCTGACCTCAAATATGTTCTTAGGCTCTGGGAATTTGGGCTTTGATTTTTTCTGGGTCTGTAGTAACCCCGTTGTTGGTGACTATGAACCCTAAAAAGCTAACGTTTTTCTTGAAAAACCGGATTTTTGCGTTGATACCCTTATGTTAGCATCGTGTAGGCTTTTAAGAACCCAATCTACGTGCCGGATGTGGGAGTTTTCGTCCTCCGATAAAACAATAACATCAACAACATAAACATAGCAGAATTTGCCGATCTGCTTTTGCAGTATATCGTTGGTTATATTGGTCTTTGGAAAATGCTGGCTGCATTTTTTAATCCAAATGCCAATCTGCGAAACTCGTACTTTCCTCCGTTAACGGAAAATGAAGTTTTTTCGCGCGTTCTGCCAGTGTGATCTGATGATAACCGGACTTCAAGTCTAGCGTTGTGAAATACTTGGCCTTGCCTAAATTTCCTAATATCATCGAGATGTTCGGCATGGGGTATCGGTCGGGTATTGTTCTCTCGGTTAGTTTGCGAAAGTCCAACACTATCCGCATTTTCCTGGGGATTTCGACTTCTGGATAATGCCATTTTTCAGAAGGTCTTGAATTTCGCCATTGACAAAATCGGCTGATCGGTTTAGATCTATCAGAATCAATGGGTTTTATTCGTCGGCATTTTTTTTTTGTCGACCAGTGTTATTATATAAAGTTGAATATATTTATATTAAACTGTCAATCAATTAATGGGTGTTAATTAATTATGATATTAATATGAAATATTAATATGGAGCTGCAGGGTGTTTTCTGGCAGTGTATATAAATTTTCACAAAACGAATGCAGATATAGGGAATGTGTGTACGGATTTGCTCACTTGCATGGTTCCCTAATTTTATCGCAATCGGTATTTTGCGTTGAGCGCCAATTATATTAGTTTGGTAATCCCGCGCCGCGGTCTATGGTTTCTACTCGCTTCGGTAGCAGCAGCTTCACTGGACGGTTGTCCCGTGACTTCGTTCTGTTGAAGAGGTTTACGTAGGAAGGAACTTCCGTCGTTATTACTTGCCATAAAGGCTAGGTAACCAATTTATGAAATAAAATGGAATGTTTACGGCGGAGCCGGAGTATTGAAATTTTTGAGTTCTTTATTAAGCAAAGCTCAGAATCGTACTGACTTAAAGCTAACAAAAATTGAACTTCATAGCGATGTATGAAGTTCGGTGAAGAGTATCAAATATCTTTGCAAGTATGTCAATAATGGAAGTGATATGGCTGTATTTTTAATTGAAAATACTAATGTAAATACTCCTCGGCTGAATCCAAATGATGAAATTACGAATTATTAAATTGACTGTTATATCAGTTCAAATAAAGCTCTGGCGTATTATCGGTTTCCCAATTCATGAACGAGATCCAGCAGTTATCCATTTAGATGTTCATCAGCGCCTGATCGTGCTAAAAATCCACCAAAAACTACGCTCACCGAATTTTTTAAACTGTGCAATCGTGCATCGTGCTGATGCTTTTGGTACCTTCGCACAAACACTGCTCTATTCTGAGGTTCCAAGATATTTTACATGGGCTCAATCGAAAAAATGGGTGCCCCGCCCCGGCTTTTTCAAATCAAATACTTTGGGTCGTGTATATAAGTTAAACACGATGGTTTTTATTATTTAAAAAAATAATATAATTTAGGACACTTGGTCCGTATTTATTTGCACAAAAATTTGAACTAAATTATGTTTACAGAAATTTTCATATTTATACCCAATAACTTTTTCGCTGCAGCGGGAAGTGCTCCAGAAGCCGGGAAGTTGCCCTTGCACTTTTACTTGCAGGTGCAATACCAGATGCACGTGGTCAACTTCGGATGCAAATTCGTTTTGTGTTAACTTAAACAGTCAATCCAATCTGCGACTGTTTTTGGTTAATGTCACCGGACCATTGTCATTTTAAGATATACGTAAAGTATGCTTGCTGAAGCAGGTTTAAACTGTACAGGAAAACAAAATCGTCTACTACTACATGTTTCCCGGCCCAATCACAAATGTTGTTAACCACAAAGATCCCAAAAGATCCCAAAGATTCCATGACTGATGATATATAGTTGAATGTTTATATTTTACTGAGTCGAACTAATGTCCCGTCAGTTGACTAAGGACAACGCCAAGGGGAATAAATAAACGAAGAATTAGTTTTACGTCTTTATTCGATTGATCTCAGCTTAAGACTAAATTCTTTTGACAAAAATTTTACTTGTGCTGCCCTTTGTTTACATAAGTTTGGGAACGAGATCGCCCGCTTGGGATATTGAAGTGTACATAATAATTTGAGAGACAGAGTGCCACTCAGAGAGCGGGACTTAGTCATAGCAGGAATTGTTTATGTTATTAAGGAGCAGCATCGCCTGCTTCGGATGTGGATTGTTTACATTGGTTCAGCGTGGGATCGCCTACACTGCATATTCTTATTTCTTGGTACATAACTAAATATGTGAATATGTCACTATATACATATGTGTGTTCAGCTTTTTTTCATTCCTATTTTTTTTTGTGTTATTTGTTTTACGTTTCTTGCACTTTACTCATTTATACTTATTAAATTGCTTACATGTAACTTACAAATTCTGGTTGTATTATCGTTACCTATTTCCCCTGAGCCTGTTTAGGCAAAGGTCAATAAGTACACGTTTGGTTAGATTTATTTATCATTTATTGTCCTATACCTGTTAAGGCAAGGATAAGATATAAATAGCTTGGTTTTACAGTATTTATTATAATGTGTTTAGTAACACAGCTAAGGCTGCGGAGTATAAATTTAGACTAACTTAAAGGTCCGATCCGGCCACGGCTTGAAGTTTTCGGACCGCTGCAGCGCTGCCGCCAAGATGCTTGGTCAGCACTTGGTATCCGGCGCGTGTAGATCATGCGCTGCCCGAGTGTTCCCGGTACTGTTGTTAGGTGCCGAGTCAGCGATCCGTTTGACGACGGACTCCAGGCAATTGCCCTCAGGGTGTTTGGTCACCAACTTCGTTGCTGCGCGTGTTGGCCACCGGATATGGCTTGCATTTTAGCAAATTCCCTTTGTGGGAATTGGAAGTGTTAACTTGTATAGTATCAGGAGGGTAGTAGGCATATCATAATCCTGTGTTATCCTACCGGCTGTGCCAGTTAAGTATTCTCCTCTTCAGGGTATGGGGAATGAGTGAAAAAGTTGTTGAGGAAGGACCCCTGTGTAAATTCTTCTCTGAGAGTCCCGATGTGGTGGAGATTGCTTAATATTTGTTTTATTTGTGGGTAGAGTTTTTGCTGGTATCTGTTACGTCGGTGTTGTCGTGGTGCCTCAGTCCTTGGGGAACATAGGGCTGAGGAAGTGGCCGCCCGGATAGCAGACACGATTTGTATATTGATTTTGGGCTATTGTGAAGTATTGAATTGTTTATTGTAATTAGATTTTTGGGTGTGCAAAGATATGTGCTGCGGCTGCTTTATGTTGAGTTACCGGTCTCTCTCGGCTCCTCGGCGTACTCGTCTTCCGGTTCTTCATGCTCCAGATAGGAGCGTCCTCGCCAGTCGAAACGCTCCCCTGGAACATGATTACCCGGCGACAGGCTGCGCCTCCTCGCCGGTCTCCTCTGATCGAAGCTGTTAGCCATCACCACCCGGTTGATTAGCCTGTCGGTGGCGGCTAGGCTTAACTGCAGTAGGGTGGGCGGTGTTGGCAGGGGTAACCCGTCCCAGATGCGTTGATCGTAATCGGCGGTACGCCGATCATTCTCCTCGCTCACCAGCTCATACAGGCGAGCGAGATCGCCGAGGGCAGCTTGGATAGTTGGTTTCGAGAACATGTTTCCTTGGCTATCGTTGGCATTATGACGGCCCGATATATGTCTTGGGTTGTCGAGACCTGGGGTGTTGAGTTTTTCAAGCCGCAAACAAGTTTCTGTAAGCAATCGTGGTTATCGTTATAATTAATTGTTTTATCGAAAATGTGTGTCCGTCCTGTAAATAATTCGAAGTGAGTAAGATTGGTCGTTGAGTGAATCGCGTTGTTATATGTTATAATGGTTTCTGTAATAATCGCTTCCTGTTCGAGTGTTAATTGTTGTTCTTTCTTTTTCGTTAAAATTATCCGAAAGATTTCCGTCAGAGTAGAATGAAGTCGTTCGACAGGGGAATTACTTGATGACTGTTGAAGCGAAGTAACATGTATTGTATTGAGTAAGGAAATCCTGAAACATGCCTCCTGAAAATTCTGCGCCTTGATCAAAAACGATTTTTGAGTGTAGAGGCGGGGCGTTGGCAATGGTGATATTGAAATGATTCAGGAGAATTGATTTAATTGTTTCGGATTTGAACAATCTTTCGTTATCACAATAAATTGTTTTAATTTTTGGAAAGAAATTTATTATGTTGTTACGTCGGTGTTGTCGTGGTGCCTCAGTCCTTGGAGGACATAGGGCTGAGGAAGTGGCCGCCCGGTTAGCAGACACAATTTGTGCAGCTGAGCTCGCCGGATTTGGGGTGGGTTCTTTGGACGCCACTATCCTCTCCAAACGTAATCAGAACAATTATTTACGTGCCTGAAAAATAGAAGAAATCGTTTGTCCGTCTGTCGTTCTGTCAACATTGCCCCGCAAGCATATTTATGCTTGACCATGAAAACGATCGGGCTATGTTTTGGCCGTTTTCCCTCCCCAATCGCAAACTTCGTGCGCCTTTGGATCGTCGCGGGCCGTGCAATACGATCCCCTTTTGTTCATGTCGTTCGTCAAAAGTTATGTCATTTTTCTTGACCCAGTCTTCCAGTCGTACCAATGCCCCCTTTTAATGGGTTTCTACCAATGCATTTTTGTTGCTTTAAATTCACATTACAAGTTTATTAAAAGGATTGGTAAATAGTGTATTGGACATTAAAGGGTGTCAATAGGTGTTGTTATAGCTAGTTTGAATTAATTTAAATTGTGTATTTAATGGTTTAGTTGTATGTAGAATGTAGTGTATTTTGGGGACGCTAATATTTTGTTCATAAGATAGATAGTGTATATGTTGGCACGAGTACATATATATATATACATAAAAATATAAAAACAATAGTTTGACAATATTGGGAATAATGTCCCGTTAACTCACCCTCTGTTATTCCATCGCTGAGAGCTCTCGTTCTGGAGTTGAGGTCTTAGTTGTTGGAAACGTTAAGTATAATTAGGAACATATATATATATAATGTCGTGCTTTGTTTTGGTGTTAGAACTTCACTAATCGTACAAAAATTATTCGTATGGATTTACAACATTAAAAAAAATAGATATAAGAAGTGTGGTGGTGTATGGGGGGGGTTTTAAATTACACACAAAAAAAACTTAAAGAAAAATAAATTCAAAAACTAAGCAGCGCAGTGGCCGGGGTCACTGCTGATCGTTTGACGAAGGTGTCGTCTTCACTTTGTTGTACTCTCCGGCGGGTAGGGAGACGGGGTACACTTGTATGTGCACTTGCATATGTATATACTTGTTGAAATGGAGACAGTAGCTACTGTTCAAATATGGATGGGGGCACAGGTCACATAAGGCAGGTGACCACACTCATCACGGAGACTATTGTTAGTGGGTTATCTATTGGTAATTGGTTGGCTGTTTTGGATTGTCGATTTCCATAGTAATAATTTCCACTGTTAGGTTTTTAATGATAATTCTTTTTTTTTTTATTGTCTGTTTTCGGTGTTTAGTTTATCGTCTTATATCGTTGTTCTGTGACATCCTTCGTGCGTTCACTTATGCTCACAGGACCAGGTGTTTGCGAAAGACACCACTTTCTCCAGCTCGTGTTGTTGGTCGCGGCGTCCCTGTATCATCTTCTTGTAGGTGCTGAGTCCTTTTAGTACCAGCATGACGATCAACAATCCCGCGATGAATCGAAGGGCTTGGTAGACCTGATCGATCTCGTCCTTGTGGTCGACCACCTCAATCGTGTTAATAACGTTAGCGGTGCTGTCATCCACTTTGGACGTCTTCGAGCCCATTGTCCTTGTAGTGTCCTTTTTTTTTCAGGACCTGGCTATTTTCAGCTAGCGGATCACCACTTGAACTCCGAATTTGGCGGAAACTGTCTGCGGCGCGACGCGTTTGCAATAAGCTTTCTGAGGGTTTGTTGGGTTTTTGACTCTCTCTGACTTCGACTTTGACTTCCCTTGGTACTGCCATATGGGGGTCTTTTATATCCAAAGACTGTGCCAAGTACCGCCTAGGAATCTCTGGAATGGAACACAAAAGTGTTCTCACCTAGCATCATCATTTCCCCTCTTGTCGCCTATTGGCTGGAGTTTTATGTGGGTCATCTTTGTTCTAACGTTGAATAGTTCAGC
>VNJO01011803.1:0-12289 GCA_008042535.1 Drosophila tani | reverse complement strand
ATTTATTGGACTCAGCACCAAGAAGCTATAAACAAAACTCTCAATCATTCTTAGTGCGAAGTTATTGATTTGTTTTGGCTAGAATTTTATGGATTACCGAGTACTTGAACTTAAACAAATGTACATGGCCGGTGAATCATCTTTTCAAATCACCCCCCACCTGAGCTCGTTAAATAAACAAAATGCCAATTGCCGGGTTGTGCAACTCACCGCCGTAGTGTTTGTCCAAGAAGGGGGTAAGGTGAGGGGTAGTCTACAGGAATTATGGCTAATTAAAAATCATTCCTAATAGATTTTTAATAACTGCAAACAAGCTGTTTGCTGCCAGGTTTATATGGCATCGTTAAGCGGCCAGAGCAGAGCAGCCAGGGTCAGAGCTTCGATTAATATTACTTCATGTTTTTTGAACTTCCCTTAAATACAGGAGGGATCTATGGAATTTCTGGCCAAAAAAATTTTCAAAAAGAAAAAAAGATGGTTACCATTTAAAATTATATGAAATACTCTTTAAGAATTTTGTATTAAACGTTTTATTCTGATACTATTTAATTACATGGGATATTTTATGAATTTTTGGCTACCTTTTACCTATTGATGAACTATTTATATTATATTCTAAAGAGTATTGATTCGATTTTATTTTACTTCCCTAAAGCCTGGAGGAACGCTAGGATAGTCATGGTCCTGAAACCTGGTAAACCCCCGGGTGATGTCAGCAGTTACCGCTCCATCAGTTTCCTGACCACCTTTGGAAAGCTGTTTGAACGATGTATTCTAAGAAGAGTCCTGCAGGCACCTCTCGTAAAGCAAGCCATGGCACTCCGGAGCAACTACACCGAGTGACGGAATTTATTCTGGATGGCTTCCACAAAAAGCAGTATGTCGTTGCTGCATACTTGGACATACAGCAGGCGTTCGACAGGGTTTGGCACGACGGCCTTCTTTTCAAACTCAAAACCCTGCTCAACACACTGTTGTTTAAACGCTCAAATCATTTCTATCTGACAGGACGTTTCGTGTGATCCAAGAAGGAATAATGTCCACTGAGAGGCGGATCAGTGCAGGCGTACCACAGGGTAGCGTTCTTGGGCCTACACTGTACAGCCTGTACACTTATGACATGGCAAAGCCTCCAGTACACTCCCGTAACATGATGCTGGCCACTTTTGCGGATGACACAGCGGCAGCGTGCAGATCATCTTGCATATACACAGCCACTGACAGGCTTCAGTTATACCTCAAGAAATTTTAAAACTAGACCTGTCGGTGGAACATCTCTGTAAACCCCTCAAAGTGTGCAGTAGTGACACACACACTCAGGAAGGACAAATGCCCAGGATTATTTTTACACGGAGAGCTACTGGAACAGAAAAGGGAACATAAATACCTGGGTGTGACCCTCGACAGAAGATTAACACTAGCAAAGCACACTACAAATATCAAAAACTCACTCGAAGCCAAGGCTAAGAAGCTTTCTTGGCTGTTAAAACCAAACAATCACCTTAACCTAACAAACAAAATCAAAATTTACAAATCCATACTTGCCCCCACATGGAGATACGCCATACAAGTATACGGTATTGCTGCCAAAAGCAACTTAAACAAAATCAGACTATTCCAAAGCAAGACACTACGCAGACTATCAGGAGCTGAGTGGTACATACGGAACATTGACCTGGCCAGGGACTTCAAAGTCCCTCTTGTTGGCGACGTTATCAACTCTCAAGCGGAAACATACTTCAAGAAACTGACAAACCATCCGAATATACTCGGAAGAAGACTCACGGAACATAGAACCAGAAGAAGACTCAAAAGAACCCATCCCATCGATCTACACTGATAAAAAAAACCGTAGTAAATCTAAATATTTCATATTCAATGTAGAGCAAATTTAAATATTTCGTAGTATAAAGTGTCTCCATTACCGTTCCCTATTTAACCTAAATACGCAAACATTAAAACTTGAATATTAATATTTTCGTATTGACTTTAAATATTTGCAGAATACTTTTTAATATTTAAATTATTTGATTTAAATATTTGGAATATTTAAAATAAATATAATTTATATTTAATTTAAATAATTGAGTATTGAAAACAAATATTATTTTTATTATATTTAAATAATTAAATATTTAAATCGAATAAAATTAATATTTAATTTAAATATTTTCATATTTACCATAAATAAGATTTCTATTTAATTTGCATATTTTAATATTTGGGATAAATATTATCTGTATTTATTTGAAATATTTTACTATTTGTGTATGTCAAATGTAAAATGTAAAATTGCAGGTCCTATAATTAGGAAAATAAAATGAAAACCACTATTATTGTTTTAGTTTTTATAATTTTATTTTAATTACATTTTATTTATTTAGTACAAAATTAGAAATGGTTAAATATAAACTTATATTACAGAAATCGGTATTGTTAAAATAAAATTTGAGGAATCTGTGAAATAAATAATAATTAAAGGAAAAAATTAGACATTTTTGTTAAAAATATAAACAAAATAAAATCTGAGGAATCTGTGAAATAAATAATAATTAAAGGAAAAAATTAGACATTTTTGTTAAAAATACAAACAAAATTAAATAAATTACCAATGGTTTTCTGTAGAAATTCATCAATAATCCCTTGCAATTCGGATTATGCACGTTTAACGCATAGTACACTTTTATTTTTTCCTTAAAAAATTTCCATTTTAAGGCTAATGCATTTTTTATTCCCGGAAAACATGCAAGTCAATTTGGATCTGAAATTAAAATAGTAGTAGAAAATTTAGTAAACTAATGTACAGTTTTTTAGTTTTCCTATTTTCTTTTTACTGCGTCTCGTTCTCCCTCACAGTGCTTATAGGTCAGCGACACTCTCTCTCTTTTTCTGCGCGCGTAAAAAACCGTAGAGATTCTAGCGACGCGTACTTTGTACACACATTCATACACAAATGCACACAAATATACATATATGCATTTAAGCCACATTATATATAGGCCACATTAAATGAATTAAAACGTGTAAAACTAATATTGGAATTATTAACACAGTTTTCACCGATTTCACTTATGTATGTATCTTGTTTAAATTAATATACATATGCCTGTAGATCTGTATGCAAGTTGTATTTTTATGTATGTATGTACTCTATATGTATGCTATCACAGTTTTTAGGAAAAAAGAGTTCTTACATTTAGCTGCATATGTATGTACATATATGTACTTACCAGTCAAATTATTAAATTAAATAAAATTGTTATATTTAATAGCACTGCCACTAACACTCTTTTTCTTAATTGTACTTTCGTCACACCTTGGAGTTACATATGAACACGTCTAACCATCCCGATCGCAATTCACAAATGGCACGCGTCGCTTTCTGTTAAAGCAGCAGAAGCGATTGATCTTTATATGTATTCATATGCGTGTGCACTGCAAAATGTGCATGTATACGTATATGTGTCTTCAACGAATAGAAGGAAAGAAAAGAGACAGAGAAAAACCGTTAATCTGGCTCAATCTTGTCCAATTTTACGCACTTCCACTTTGATTTAAATATGAATATATTAAAATTCCATTTTAATAGGTTTCTTATTTAATATTAATACAAATCATTTTGAATCTAAAACCAAAAATTAAATGTTTTGTATTAAAGCACGGAGTATAATTAACTAAAATGGGGTTTTTAATATGCAACATATATGTATAATTTAAATGTTTAATATTTGAATTAAATAGGTTTCGGTCTTACGTATGAAAAAACATAAATTAAATTTGAATATATTAAATTTGAATATTAAAAAAATTAACATTGGTATGGGTAACCACTTTAAATTAAATAAAGTCCTATTTAAAATGAAGTGTTACATTTTATTAAGACTTTTAAATTGATTAATGTTTAATTTAAATATCGATTACTACAATAATATGACAAGAAATAAATATGAAAATATTTAATTTTAATATGTTTTTTTTAATACTAAAAATATTACATTTTAAAAATAATTTTATTTAAATTAAATATTTCCCAATTAAAATCGAATATTTATCACATTGATTTAAATATTTTTCATTTAAATTATGCAATTGAATACGTTTCGTATTTAAAGTTACGTGTTTTATATTTAATTTGAGTATTTACTATGCAAATATTTAATTTTTTTTTATCAGTGTATAGGTTCTTAGTAAATTTAAATATTTTAACATGTTTATGTGAGGTTGAGTGGCTTCACCCGGAGTACCGTACAGTCCTAAGTCGTGCGACCAGCCACTTACTGTTTCCCGGTGTTGACAAATGAAACGAACAGACAGATGATGGGTGGCACATTTATCTTAATGTACACTTTTTTGTTTCGTTCGGCTTTTGGGCGATCCTGATTTCAGAGGGTTTTCTGGCGCATGGAACAGTTAAAAGCGCCTGGGCAATTTAACTATAAAAAACGCATTTGTTCAGAGCTAGGGAGTCTCATTTGGGAGTCATGTCAAAGTCACGACTCTCAGCTCGAGGATTTACATTTATATTAGGCGGCTCAATGGGCTCTAACGATGAGTCATCATCGTGCTTAAATAGATTTGGATGTCGGCATTTTCTAAACTCTATATATTCTATTCATCTGTTTCAGTTCGACAACGTCAACTCGTGTCTGCATGTGCTGCGCAGTCAGTCGGTCGGCGGCCTGGAGAACATCACCACCGCCGATATTTCTAGCGGTCGCCTGAAAGCGGTCCTCGCTCTCTTTTTCGCCCTCAGCCGCTTCAAGCAGCAGGCCAAGCAGACCAAGTCCATCGGCGTTGGCGTTGGCGGCAGCGAATCCTCCTCGGCTATCCTTACCGGCGGTTCGGTGCTGGGCATCGGCATAGGCGGCAGCCTGAGGACTCCAACACCAGCAACCGGACAGCTTAACAGTACGAATCAGCAGGAGCAGCAGCAGTTGGCCCAGTCATTGGAGAACGGCAATGAAATGGTGAACAGGTGAGTCCCTTTTTTCTGAATGTTGATGCACCAATAATTAAATTTGTTAAAAATAATGAAAATGTATTTTAAATTAGCTTTAATGATAGCACTTCTGTACATTCATTTGGTTGTTTGCAATATTATAAATTTTTTTAATTTTTGAGAGCAATGGCGGTTAGTATGAAATATGATCAATAAACTATAGTTTATGAACTAGGCTGATACCCAAAACGTCAACAAGAGTAATTCTTTCCAAAAAGCAGCAGCTTGAGATAACTTCAGATCCATCAAAGCTACAAAGCAACAATTAATGGTGTCAAATGCTCTACTGATATCAGTATAGATCTGGCTGCAAATACTGTGAAAAGCCCCTTATAAACAAAAAAAAGTGAGCTCCAAAAGGTTAGTTATTCCCCCTGTTAGTTCCTCCTCTTGCAGCCGAGTGCTGGTGCAGCCAGCCTTACCTTGGCAACGGTTTGTGTCCACGCTACTGTAAGTGGCTTATACATATGTCAAATCTTATACCGGAAATGAATTCGTGTTCTATGACTGTTAGCTTTTTGCCGTCGAAGGTTCGTGGCCGTACTACGTACCGTGGCTCGATACTCTTAAACTCAAGGCGCCTTCTATTGGTTTGTGTTTGACCTCATCTTTTCCTACACCAGACTACAAATGCACTTTTGCCCTACACCATGCCCTTGTCAGGTTGACTTTTGCCAATGAAGTAAATTGCTTTTATCTTACTGACAAATTTTTAACTAGAGCTATTCCTCTAGTCAGATAAACAAGTCGGAAAGCTACCGTCGAGTGTGACCGACTGTGAGATACCCGGTACCCAAACCATTGTGGGTGAAATTAAATAGCACATGAACATGGAAAAAAGAAAATGTTGAAAAATGAAAACAAATGTTGCTAAAAACAAGTTGAGCAACACTCAAAAGAGACTAATGTTGCTGGGAACATGCTGCGCAACACCCAAAAAAGATAAATGTTGCTAGGAACAATGTTGCTAGGCAACACGCACGAGCGCTCTCAACATCTCTCTCTCTCTCTGTATGCTTCTTCATACACAGAAACTTTATTGCTTAATTACTTCCATGTTTATCATTTTTACTCAAATTTTCAGAATACGTCCGCGAATGCCCTATTTACTTTAAGCCGAAAATCACGACTATAGCTTATATAGCTTTTTTTATTATTTTCGGGGGCGGAAGTGGGCGTGGCCAAATTTTAAAACAAACTTGATCTGCGTGCAACAGATTCCAATGTTGTCACCACGTTTGGTAGCTTTACCTCATATAGTCTCTGAGATCTGTTGTTTCACACGGACAGACAGACGGACATGACTAGATCGACTCGGCTGGTGACGCTGATCAAGAATATATATGCTTTATAGAGTCGGAGATTTCTCCTTCTGCCTGTTACATACATTCTCGGTGGGCACTAACTTATAATACCCTTGTACCCTATGGGTACCGGGTATAAAAACAT
Source organism: Drosophila tani (assembly GCA_008042535.1). Taxonomy (NCBI): domain Eukaryota; kingdom Metazoa; phylum Arthropoda; class Insecta; order Diptera; family Drosophilidae; genus Drosophila; species Drosophila tani. The sequence continues at coordinate 5,841 of VNJO01011803.1, read as the reverse complement.
GATTTTGAGGGGCCTACATTACTCCGAAAAAAATTGACCTCAACGACAATAGTTAATGATGTTTTTATCATTATTTTTTATTTAAACCGAAATCTTTAAAAACAATGAAAATCGACTCATTTGGCCAGATCGTTCTCATGGCAGCTATAAGATATAGCAGTCCGATTTCGTCCGATCCGACATATATAATGATGGAAATAGAATGAAAACTTTCTGCAAAGTTTTATTCAGATGGCTCGAAAATTTAGAAACTAGTTGCGTAGGAATGGACAGACGTACATACGGATATGGCTAGATCGATTCGTCTGGATATGCTGATAAAAAATATATATATTGTTTGTGGTTTCGAAGCTGCCTCCTTCACTGCGTTGTAAACTTCTGGTCTAAAATATAATATGCTGCAGGGGTAAAAAAAACATTTAACACATTATTTAAGACATTTTTCTTTCGTTGTTTATAGTCTATAGAATGGATTCCTGTTGCAAGAGGTGATTGGAAAATTCGTAGGTATACAAATACTATTTATTTTGTCCTTCTGTTGGCGTTTTTCTGGCAAGAAAGCTCTTCCCTTCTTATTGGTGAGCTTATAGCATTGATGGCTTTATTTTGTAATCTTGATTTTTTGAAGATTTTCCTATTGTGACAGTATACATATTTAAAGACCGCAATGACATTCAATTAATAAGTTTTTATGTCTATTAAAATCCCCTTTATTAACCGATAGTAAAGAATAAAGATTAAAACAATTTTCTACATCAATTAATAAAGTACTTAACACCGAGTTAGACTTTAAATTTGTATAATTTGAGTATATAAATATCAAACTGTGTTTATTAGTTGATATCATAACACTAGTTTACAGCCAAAATATATAGCCGTTTAGAAAAACTTTTTCCGCCTAATTTTTAGACGCTAAACACGTTGAACTCAATAAAAATTTTTTTAAAGAACCGTCTTAGAGATATTCGCGAAAAAACAGAATTTTTATATTACGCTAAAAATATCAAAAACCGTTAGTCCAAAAAATTTCAAATTAGTTCGATCCAAAAGGCAATGTACACACCTTTCCGGCAACAAACGGCTCTTTATGGTCAGAGCTTTATTAATGAAGATATAAGCACTGAAAGTAAAAAAACATGCAATATTTTTGGCTATTTTGTTTATAGCTAGATTTCATTTTGTAAAAAAATAAAAAAAGTTTTATGCTCCATTATAATTATTATAAATACAAAATTTTAAATTTTAAATCCCATTTCATTTCTAAAAAACTCCTTATCTCGGTTACCTTAAGACGTCCCCAACCCCGCGTTTGGACTCTTTTATGGCTGACAATTTTTTCAGGGGTTTTACGTCCACCTCCAATCGGCACACTTAACCCAAACACTGCATATCTAAAGTTAGAGATTTCCTTTAAATTTCTTATAGACTGTCATAAGACATCCGAGACGCATTCCTTTCTGCGCTTTCTCAAAATTCCTAGCCAGTTTTATATGATTTATTGGTTTGTCTGCCGGAAATTACAGAAGTTCGGCCTGACTTGGCTTTTTTTTAGAGGGGTTGTCACCTCATGCCTCGCACAACAGATGTCTTCAGAAAAATGGCAAGAAACTCTAGAAAGCAAACAAAAATTGGCATACTACAAGTTTAAAGAGCGGAAAATCCCTGCAGTAGTGCTGTTGGAGGAAAAGTCCAAAGGGAAAGTACTCTCTGAAAAATTCAAAGCAAGATGGCAAAATTAGAAAACTTTATTTACTCAACGTCGGCTGTGAGGTCTTTGGCTGGGTCCGTGGCTTGGGGTTTCTTCGTCGCTCGGTATTTGCAACCCTCGGGGAATTCTCGAAGTTGCAGACAGGAAACGGAAGCTTTTGTGTGACGCCCCTCTCCATGGCCCATGCTTTGCATTGGTCGTTTAACTCTGACCCCCACCCCGTCCAATGTGTTGATAGCTTTCACTGACTATGCAATTCAAATGCGTTACGGAAATGTTTTGCGTTCGCTTTTGGTCGAGCAGACAAATAAATTAGACAGGATTTTTATGGCCGTCCTTGCGCCTAGTTGTGCGGTAGACAACGTGTTTGGGGGCTTCGTTTAAAGTTGCGCCATCAAACTTTCACTTGCTGCGCGGGAAGCCAAACTCCAAAACGTTGTTTATAAAGTCTGCGGTCTGTCGACCTAGACACGTACAGCTAAGGGGATTCCCCGCCAGGCAGCCGAAACGACAACACAATAGCAACCCCAAAAAGATTACACTTAAAGGAAAATATTTCGTAAGCCGGAAAAAAGCTAACAAATATTTAAATATGAATTTAATTAGTAATCCTGTTGTCCTTACTCTTCTAGAATGACTGTTTTTAGCATTTTAATGACTAGCTCTAAAGACACTGCAATATTTAAAACTTGGAACTAAAATATTTATTTAAAATTGTTAATATCGATTTATTAAATCCTGTTATTTTTACTTGCATTAATTTGCTTGAATCTTTTGAATAAAATTACCTAGTGTAAATGACTCTTGTTTTTCTCTGTGTACTATTAAAATTCCTCGTAGAGAAATATTCCAATCCAAAATTCAAAACCATTTTAACGGCGACAGCTGCTTTTGCCATGCAGAAGGAGGGCTGCAATTCGCAAATTCCCTTTTTTTTACCCGCTACCCATAGGGTACAAGGGTATTATAAGTTAGTGCCAACCGCGAATGTATGTTACAAGCAGAATGAGAAGTCTCCGACCCTATAAAGTATAAATATTCTTGATCAGCGTCACCAGCCGAGTCGATCTAGCCATGTTCGTCTGTCTATCCGTCCGTCCGTGTGAAACAACGGATCTCAGAGACTATAAGAGCTAGAAATACCAAATTTGGTGACAACATTAGAATCTTTTGCACGTAAATTTCGGCTTAAAGTAAATAAATTAAATAAATAAGTTGGCCATCGCGGACGTATTCTGAAAATTTGAGTAAAATCGGATGCTAAACAAGCATACAGAGAGAGAGAGAGAGAGAGAGAGATGTTGAGAGCGCACGTGCGTGTTGCCTAGCAACGTTGTTCCTAGCAACATTTGCCTTTGTTGGGTGTTGCGCAACATGTTCCTAGCAACATTTGCTCTCATTTGTCAACATTTTCTTTTTTCCATGTTCATGTGCTATTTAATTTCACCCACAATGCTTTGGGTACCGGGTATCTCACAGTCAGTCACACTCCACTGTAGCTTTCCCACTTGTTTTAAAGCTCTGGCAGTGATTTGCTGGGGACGCTGGTTGGAGCCACATGTTGCACTAACGCACATAATTAAAACCAAAGGACATTTCTACAGTGCTCTTACGCTTGCTCGTAGTCCTGGAACAGTCTTGGATATGTTTAATATTTCAGTAACAGCTGATCCCGTCAACCCCCGCCATTTATAACTGTAAATTGCTTTGCCAGATATGTCGGTAAAATGCCCCCACTGAAGTGTATTTATAGCATTTGTAACCGAGCTTCCTCCTGGAATTGGCTTGAAAGTAACCCCTGAAGACAGGCTCTTTAATGGGGAGGAAATTCCCATGCACGTTGGGGCCCGAATCCACCCCTCATTGGATCTGAGCATTGGACAAATCCGCTCACGTGCGTGTGATTTTGTGGATGCCTAATTCAAATGCATTTATGCGTGACCATGAACAAGGACCGCTCCCCCAGGAACAGGCTATCCTTCCACCTGACTCTGCAACAATGCAGGCGTCCTGGCTGTGGCCACTCCAGCTTTGTCGGATGTTCTTGTTCTCCTGGCTGTGCTCAGCCTAGTCTGGCTGAACTTTTGTTGTCCTGCGGGCTTGAATTTATAATTCCATTTGTGGTTTTAATTCCGTAAATGTGAGATTAATTTTATTCAATTTGTGTACCGAGAGTCGAACGGGTGAGGAAAGTCCCTGCTGTCTGTGCTTAGGGTTGGTTAACGCTTCATTGACTGTCAATTGTTGGCAATTAGAGAAGTCAAAAGAGGACATGGGATTCGGGGGGAGAAAGAAACCACAATTGAAAGGCAGCTAAGGAAAGGTCAAGATTCTAGGACCTTTGACCAATCCAAAATCTAACACATTTAGAGACTGATGAAGTAAGCTTCAAGACGTTTTTAATATGATCTGAAAAAATGTCGCCGGAACATGTATTGCATAAACCAGAAAATGCAAGGCTATTAAAACATATACGCGGGGACTTTCAGAAATACTTCTTATCCAGTTTTTCCTTTCCGGCGTGGTCTGTCTCATCCATCATAGACTCCAATAACTTCTCCTCTTCTGGATTCAATTTGGTTATAAATATGTCCCGAGTGGCCCTGAATTGCCCACAGTTATTTAAATGTTCGTTTTCCAAGCGCAAAAAGTTCCACAAAAAGCGTCGCGTGATCTCGCAAAACAAAACGATTGATTTGCCATTGTACGCAGTCAAGGCCCCATGATAGACCAATACGAGCTCCAAGACCCAAGCGAATCGAAGTAAGGTATTTTCGACAGTCACAAAATAATAGAACGCCTAAAAAATTAGTTTGATTAAATCAAGACTTATAAAATGTTTCGGATAACACCTTCGGATAGACAAGTTGATCCCGCAGAAATAGGTTTTCCCCCTTCCAAACCTTAAACAAGCCAAAGTCCTTAAGCATGTCCCAAGCCAGGGAGTAGGATGAGGAGATAACGGCACTAATTAGATAAGCCCAAGTCCAGGGGTTCTGGAACACACTGTTGTAATTCGCTGAAAAACGTTATAGCATTGTCACGGAAATTAATATGAAATTACAAAGTTAGACCACTCACCACTCGTCTCCATTTGGACAGTGGAGAAAACGACCACGACGATGGACAGAAAGTATTTAAAAGCATTGATCAGATAATCCGTTGATCTGGAGCTGCTATCGTGGTGTCGCCGCAGACTCTGGCAGAGGCGGAACCATGCGGGCAGGCACCGGATTACGGCAACAGCGTAGTCTGGCTCAAAGTCGAAGGCCGAAGGCCAACCCATGAAGTAGCGAACATAGAACCTAGCCAGGTAATAGTGATCAACGAAGCAAGTGCCCAGCGAGCACCACTGATCCGCCAGCCAAAAGTCGACGAAGTGCACAAAAAAGAAGGGCGCCAGGAGGATGCGACACCCAACGCGTATCACCCAAATTCTGGCCGAGTACAAGAAGATGTGTATGGGGTTGAGAATTATCACGGCAACGATTACCACCTGCGCCAGCGGTATCATGTAGGGATTGTCCATGTAGAACTCGTGGTGGAGCAAGTACAGCAGAACGAGTAGTGAGCACAAATACCCTAGGAAGCAGGCTATTTCTAGGGCCTTTACTCCGCCAACAGAGTCGCGTCGCTCCAAGTCAAAAATCAGGACATGATTGATTCCCACCTTTTGCCAAACATTCACGTTAATAGACAGGCAGAGTCCGAAAATCACTCCCGAAATGGGTCCCCTGAACAGGCTGGCAAAAATAAACCGGAACTCTGGGGTCAGATCTAAGGAGAAATCTAAAATTGAAAGCCAGAAGTTGGGGGAGAAAGAATAAATTATAAAAACTTTGTCAAGACATATTGTAATAAATAATGAAATACCAGTTAGGAAACATATTCTGTCTGTAATTGTAATTAATAATCATATCAACTATAAGTGTTAATTTAAATCGGGTGCCCAAAACTGAGCTATCGTATCAATAATGGTGAATCGTCCTACTAAGACATAAATATATTAGTTAAAAGGCATATAAAAATGATTTGAATAATAGTCTTGGGACGTATTCTGAAAAATCAAATTGATATGTTACAGATTTCTTAATTATTTTTTCGATGTGCTACCCTCTGAGCGTTATGTAAAT
>VNJO01011802.1:0-16761 GCA_008042535.1 Drosophila tani | reverse complement strand
ACGAGGTTAAAAAGCCTCTCCGTAATAAAGGTGGCCTCGGAACCAGAGTCGATCAAGGCTCGTGCCTGGAAATTGCACCCTAGATGGCAAATGTTAATGTGTCCAGTAGGACGGCTCGTGAACCGGAAGCGAAACACACTTGCACATCAGAGTGATCCTCTGAGGCTCCCGTCCCTCTTGGAGTAGGCGCTGGTCGAGGCCTGGCTGGCGCTGACGGACTTGGAGCGGCCGCGAATGGATTACCGCGGTGCAGGAGGGTGTGATAGCGGCTGTCGCATGTGAAGCAGCTATGGGCACTAGTGCAATCCCGTTGCTGGTGCCCTCGGGCAAAACAGTTCAGACAAAGCTGCTTTCTTTTAATGTAGTCGGAGCGACCATTGACATCCATTTCAATGAAGCGTGGGCATAAGCGAACCGGATGATTCTCCCTGGAACAGAGATCGCACCCCCTTGGGCCTGGAGCCACTCTGGCCTCGTAAGAATTAAGTCGACGTGCTGGGGCGCTTGCCGATATCGACCTTGACGGAACTTGCCCCGAACTGCTAGGCCTGATGTCGTCGATAGCCTCCAGAGTACGATGACGCTCTGTCAAAAACGAGTCTAACTCATTCCAGGTTGGAATTTCAGCCTTGTTGTGAATGGATTGCTCCCACATTGAAAGTGTGATTTTGGGAAGCTTCAAGGAAACCATATACACCAGGAGACAATCCCAAGTCTCGACTTGAATAGCAGACATCTCTAAGGCTGTCAGGCAATTTTGGATTGTGCCTTGAAGCTCTTTCAGAGCAGCTCCGGACTCTTGGGGGACAGCCTGAATGTTGAAGAGAATTTTCAACTGGCTATTGACCAATAACCGCCGATTCTCGAAGCGGTCGGTGAGGCTTCGCCACGCTGAAATAAACCCTTCATTGGTCAGCGGGGCCTTGGAAACAATGGCATGCGCATCGCCACTTGTCTTGGATAACAGGTGGAACAACTTCTCCACTGGTGTGAGACGCGAGTTGTGGATGTATATCGCGGTGAAAAGGTCTCTGAAGGTGGGCCACCGAAGATAATCACCAGCGAACACTTCGGTGTCCACTGGTGGCAAACGACAACCCGTAGACGGGGGTGTGGGAACACTGACGGGAGCCTGAATGGACTGGGAAACGGCCTTGTTTATTATGTCCTGAAGCTGGACAACACACCTTGAATAGACGGAGTAACAGTAACTGTACTTGGATTCAAGCGCTGTCGAAGTGGCCGTGCTATCGGCAGACACGGCAAGAAGCAGAGCAGATTTCATAGCTCTTTTCCACCTTTTCCCACAGGGCCCGGATTTGGTCCCGATGGCATTGGCACATGCCCGGGGAAAACCGTTCAGATTCAGGGGCGCCCGGAGTATGAATATCCGCTTCAAATTGACTTATCCGGCCTGTTGTGGCAATAAACTTTTTGAGGGCAATGTCTAGCTCAGTTTGAGCCATTTTGGACACAGACCGAGTAAGCCTTGAAGAGGGATCAGGGATAGTATTGACGGACTCGTCGCTTTTTGCCCTTGGAATGGCAGTGGCAGCCTTTGGCGATAATTGAGACGGCCGCGGAGACGGGGATTGGGATCTTGCCAATCGGATTGATGGGATCGACCGCGGCTTCTTGTCGTCTCCCGTGGACATTCTCGGACTCGGAATACCAGACAGCGAATGCCACAAAGCACCACGAGTAAAATTTTAGGCAACGTCTGTGTTCCGATTGACTTAATGTCAGTTGTCGGAAGGGGAAGTAGATTAAATTCAGGAATAAATTGATACGAATTGTGGAAACGGAACCAGTCGGACTTTTTTGTACTAGAACTAGAATTTCGGAATGAAAAAAATGTCGATGCAGAAACCTATCATGACCCAAGATTGTCTTGCGTGAAAATCGTTTGAATTTATTTATTTATAATATATATATATATATATATATAATATTAAGGCAAACAGAGAATAAAAAAAGAAATACACGCAAAGTACGGTCACACTGCTAGTATGTAATGATTTAAGCGGAGTGGAAGGCACAGTGCAGTAACAACAAGAACAAAATGAGACCAGTATCTGGAGCTCGATGAAACGGTAATATTTTATTTGATTTTGTTATCCCCTTTGTTCAGTTCTTGTTTTTCTTGTTTATATTCTGTATTTCTTTTAGTATGGTTTGCCAAATTATTTAATTGTATATTATTCTGCTGCGAAATTGTTTTTTTTTATTTTTTTTTTATTATTATTATTGTCTTTTGGGGGTGGCGAAATATTTTCGCTCGCTAAATATAGTAGCAAAAAAACAAACCAGAGCCGTTAGAAAAATAAATAAATTCATTACTTAAATAAATGAATGTTCGCAAGGAATTATTACGGAGCCGGAGAGGTGGAATTAAAAAACCTTGGCTTTGGTTCGGGAGAACTGCTGGAATTAAATCGATAGATATATGGTCACACTATTGCGGATATGGAGGTGCACCTTGGTTTCTAACTTTATTAGTTAATTGGAATCTAATAAAAAATCATTCAAGAATTATTTTATTTTAGTGGATATATTTCGTTGACCTCTGCTGTATGTGCCCCGATACTGTTTTGGAGACAATGCGTGTGTGTGTTTATATGTTCTTGCATTAACCGTTTGCCAATGCAGAATAGCGAAAATAGCTGGATGAGCGAGCCCGCACAATATGTATGTGTGTGTACTTGTGTTGGATACTGCTGTATATCGTACAGTGGAAAGCCGATAGCTGGACTGTAGTTGCGAGGTCGTACAAAAAGTATGGAACCAGAAAATATTTTTATGTATATATGGGCATGCATTCGATTTTGTATATATGTTGAGAAGTGGACTGTATTTGAATTGACGGAACAGAAAAAAATTATGTGGAGAAAAAGAAAATAATATTATGTCATTCACAGGACACAAAAATATCTCGGCAGCGGCGGACTGTTCAGCGACCAGGGAAACTCCCGAAACCAGTGCACACCGGTTGGGTGATATTAATTATGCATTTTTATTTTTACCACACAATTCCACTTTTAGTCGGCGAATTTTCTCACGGAGGCAGAATTGCACTGAAATATGTGCATAAGTTGGCGCGCGTATGTGCGTGTGTATGCCCATATGCCTTGACCGTTGGCAAGTTGATGTACAACGGGGAAACAAAGGAAGAAGGCAAGGAATATGGCGACGCACACAAAGCGGAGACGAATGGAAAATTTGACGAAGAATATAAATTTCTCAACTGCCGTTTTGTCGGAAAAACTCCGACATGGAGTTAACACGAAAAATTAATCTTGCAGCGTGTGAACGAAATTTAATGTTCGGACCACTGCTGAAGACCGGCGGCAGGAGGAATATGGAAAAGGCTCGTACTTATCTTTTTAGCGGAAAGACCACCGGAACTGCTGGCGAAAGGGCAGAAGGATATCCATATCCGGCTGGAAGGACCAATGTTTGTAGGGGTGCGATCCGGCCACTAAAAGAGATCCTGAATGTGCACCACAAAGAAATCCCACGGCGCGAAGCGAAGAAAGCACCCGTCGAGGTTAGAAAGAAAAAGATCGGGCGCGTCGAGGTATAAATTCAGTGCGTGTGCGCGTCAGCTTTATTTCGCTGCATACATGAAACTAAAACTAAGCTTACGCATAAGACCGCGCTCCCGCCCGCTTTAGGCCAAGCGCACACTAGCAGCTGAAAGCGGACCTTATTTCTGAGAGCTTTCAGCTTAAAAAAACAAACGCTCTGTTTGCTTGAAAGTGCGCACACTGAAAGCTCAGCTGAGCTGATCAGCTGCAAGTGCAGTTCAGCTCTGCTTGATCGATCAAACCAGTTTGATTTATCAGCACGCTGACGAGCTGATTTTATTGTGTTGCGAAGTGGGAGGCAAAACGTTAAACGGCGAAGTCTCTCAGTAATAGAGCTATCTGAATGAAACTTGGGAGATAGTCTTATTTCTGTTGCAGAAAGTATATAAGTCGGAACGGGCCAGATCTTTCCACTATATCATATAGCTGCCATTGGAACTATCGGGCCAAATGGGCCGATTTTCGTTGTTTTTTAAGATATTGGCTGAACTCTTAGTAAATGGTCTTTAAATCAAAATAAAGCCATACATGTCAAATTTATTTTTAAATCAGACTACTATATCTCATAGCTGCCATAGAAACGATCAGCCAAAGTAGTCGATTTTCGATGTTAATTTAGTTTTATTTGTAATCAGCATCAGCTTCAGTTTAAGCTGTCGGTGTGCGCAACCAAAAAATCCCAGCTAGCTGAGGAGCTTTGCAGTTATCAGCTCGCTTATAATCTCAGCAATAAGTTCCGCTTTCAGCTGCTAGTGTGCCCTTGGCCTTACTCCGCTACAGCGAGAGCGGGAGCTCGGCAGCGGCCGACCGCGAAGTTCGGATCCGAACCTGAGGCCCGCGCTCCGGAGCACGGAAGATGCGCGAGAGCGAGCGCGTGAGCGCAATAGGGGCGAGCGCGAAAAGCTCGGAAAGCTCATTGAGCGGCGGCGGTACAGTGGGTCGCTGACCTAAACATATTAACACACAAAAACAGCTGCATGCACCCGCGAAGTGAAACGGTGAATTATTATTGACCCAAGATAGAAGTGAGCTGTTGAGAGCCCGCCGCGAGTAGTTGGGATCCGCCCAAATGCGCCAACCGTGGTTTTTTTGTGCTTCGGGGACTCATTTAAAAGCTTAAGGCCATTAAACTTGGAGTCCAGCGCAAGGAGCACCTCGTTAGTTTTACGAAAACTAACCAGTAGCTCCCTAAAACCATTTTTGGTTTGCCGCATAAAAGACCTCATCTCCTTTTTAACCTCGCGACAAGTTTCACAGCAGTAGCGCATTCCACTGTTTTTAATAATTTCAGCCGCCCGTCCTGTGCGATCAAGGCACTTGGCGTGCACAATATTATCACACAGCCAGCAGCCGATATTATGGTCATCATTTGAAATTACCTTCTTGCAGGTTTTAATAGCGCAGACAATATTACCGGTCATTATAGTTACTTACCACTGTACCAATCAGAAGTTAAGAGAAAATAAAAGAAGTTAAGTGCACTAAGAGAGAGAGAGCGAGCAATAGAGCGAGAGTTAAGGAGCTTAAGCCGTCAAGCTGTAATATCGGCGTAACGGATAAAGCACAAAGAGGAATGCAAAAATAAAGATAAGCAATTGCTGCACCAAACTAATTTGCAATTAATATAGTTATTAATACACAAAAACAGCTGCATGCACACGCGAAGTGAAACGGTGAATTATAATTGACCCAAGATAGAAGTTTTAAATTAAACCCCGGTAGTTTCTAGCAAGGAATTAACACAAATACGAGCCGCAAATCAAAAACACGACTGTTCATTTTGAAGAGAAACGAATAAACTGTCCTTTTCGTTCCACCCCAAATAACATCTTGCTTGTCATTTGCCCAATACTTCTTTGTTTTGTATTATTTAAAGAATATTCTACATCTTCTATAAATGTATCCCAATGCAATCCGTTTTCTGAATCTGCTAATTTCGTTATCATTGGCCCAAAGATACAATTAAGTCTTTTCACTTGTCCATTCACAGTTGCAATTTTGACGTCCTTAATATAGAATTCATCCATAAATTTTCCAAAATCTTCCAACGTAAAACAACTACCCCTGTCAGAAACAATGCACGTTGACCTGCTTTATGATCTTAAATAATATCTTAACGCTACCATGACTTCTTTAGTATTTGTCGTTTTCGTTGTATAACACTGTACGAATTTAGTAAAGCCATCTATCACTACAAAAATATGTTTCTTTGATCTTCCAGAATACACTGGTCCATAATGATCAATGTAGATTATTTCAATTGGGGAATTTCCTTAAGGAATACTATGCAACATTCCTTCTCCCTTTCCAAACTTTGGTGAAAACGCAACACATCTCAAAGAGTTGTCAATATGCCTAACAACTTTCTCTTTAGTATTGGGAAACCAATACGTCCTAACAATAGCATCCATAACCTTATCGCTTCCTAAGTGGCCTAATTCATTGTGATACTTATATACATTTTTCTCCTCCCTTGGTACATAAAACAGTAATCGTCCAACATTTGCTTTCCTATACACTACTCCATTTCTCATTTCAAATATTTTGTCTTCCGTTTTCTCCAACTTTTGTCTTATCTCTCTAAGCTTTTCGTCCTTATTCTGGCAAATAATCAAGTTATCTTTAAAACTATTAGTATCCACCACAAATATGCTCGTATTCCTACTTAACGCATCCACATGTTGCATATGCTTACTTGCTTTATGAACCAACTTAAAATCATATTCAAGCATTTTGTCTGGCATCAGAAAATCTCGAATTGCTTATCTTCCCCTTTCATTAGTCTGAATTCCATTACTCGTCACAAGAAATCCTAAATACTGTACACTTGCTTGCAAAAACTCACATTTTTAACTCTAGCTTGTTCCTTGCTAGTCATTCAAAGAATTCCTTAAGCACTTCTAAATGTTCCCTTATTCCCTTTCTTGCAATCATAATATCGTCCATGTAAATTAGACCTTTATCTTCTCTAATCATGTCAGCAAAGATTTTATTTATATACAATTTATAATTCTTTATATACAATGAAAGTAACCATGCTTAAGGTCTAATTTCAAAAAAATTGTTTTATTTACCAATCGGTCTAACAGCTCATCATCAAGTAAAGGTAAAGGATAGTTATCCTTAATCATTGTCTTATTCAGCTTTCTGTAATCTACACATAATCTTAAATCTCCTGTTTTCTTTTTCACTAACACTATTGGAGATGCGTACTGAGAGGAGGAGTTAACATGCCCCTCTCCCCAGCATGAAACGTGGACACAGAAAACTAACGCAAACTTGGCAACTGCAACAACAAAAATCGCCAACATGCAAGAACTCTGACGATTACACACACATGCATGTACACTCATAGATACACATACATTTGTAATAAATATTCATTCTTATTCTGTACTTCAAGCAATACAGTCCATTTATTATTTATTATTATTATTTATTTATTATTACTGGTTCCTACCGATATTCCCAATAGTCAACGCCAACAAGCCGCATTGTATGGGACGCAGCTGCGAGAACAGACGGAGTCTCTCTCAACACGATACTACTGAAAGGACCAGACCAACTAGCGCAACTGGTACCTATACTACGCCGTTTCCGAGAGAATCGGGTAGCCGTTGGTGGGGACATTGCCGAGATGTTTCACCAGGTGGGAATAAGCGCTGAAGATCAAATTTATCAAAGATTTGTATTCATTTTTTCAAGTACTCAAATTCGTGAGAACTACGTCATGCAAGTAATGACCTTTGGGGCTAGTTGCTCGTCAAGCAGCGCGCAGTTCGTCAAGAACCAAAATGCCAAGGGGTTTGAGGAACAGTTTCCACAGGCCGTAAGATGCATTCTGGAGAATCACTACGTCGATGATATGTTAGATAGCGTCGACACAGAAGAATAAGCAGTTAATCTTGCCAAGACCGCTTACCATATACATTCCCAAGCAGGATTTCAGATTCGCAACTGGGTCTCCAAATCCGGGGAGGTCTTTAAGGCACTGGGAGAGGAGAAATCTGCCATAGTGCGCCTGGATTAGATAGATTACCGCGTATCCCCACGATACCGAGAAGGAGAATTACTTCAAGGAAAGTGGCGCCCCACCAAGCGCGAATTTCTGAGCATGATGTACGCCAAAATTGTTCTCCAGGAATTTTGGCGATCTGGATGTCAATGGGACGACCCGATTTTCGAAGAGGAATGGCAGTGCTACCTGCTTTAGACGCTGCCAGAGCCTCAGGTGGAGATGTACACTTTCGTAGACAACAGCGAAAACGGGGCCAGTCACTCACCACGCCAGTTAGTAGGCGGACATTCTGGACTGCCCTCGGATCATAAGAAGTACAAGCAGTTCGTAGCATTTCGAGTAAGTAAAATTCTAGAGTTAACGACTCTGGAGGACTGGCGTTGAATTCCGACTAACCAAAATGTGGCAGACGAAGCTACTAAATGGACCCGAGCCCCGGACTTCAGTAGTGGAAGCCGCTGGCTGAATGGACCGAAGTTCCTCTTGGAGGAACCAAAAGCCTGGCCGGCTGAACCGGTCACAAAGGAAAACTTGGCTGAAGCTGAGTTGAAAGCGCAATTCATTGGAATGTGCGCTGGCGATGAAACTATGAGGGCGGCCCAGCTTATTGAGCCAACGCGTTTTTCATCCTGCAGTAGGCTGCTCAATCTCTCAAAGGGATCTTTTGACTGCCGAAAAGATTCTGTGGTCAGACGCACAGGCCGAACAACACCCGGACGAGATGGCGTTGTTGCGCAAGGGACGACCTCTGATAAGAAAGAGCTTGCTGTCTAAACTGGGGTCCTACACCGCGGGGGATGGAGCGCTCCGACTGCAAGAACGCACTAAGATGGGTAGCAGCCAGGATCGAGTGGTGCTGCCTAGCGGAAGCCGCATCACTCTACTAATAATTGCGGGACTCCACAATAAACTTCTTCACGGCTTTAATCAACGAGCTGCGACAAAAATTCTGGTAACCCAAGTTGAGACCAAGTGCTGCCCAAGTACGCCGAACTTGCCAAGTGTGTAAGAACCTGCAGGCGGTTCTTAAGACGCCACGGATGGCGGAACTGCCCTACCCACGACTGGCAGCTTTCCACCGCCCGTTCAGCTACACAGGAGTAGACTACTTCGAACCCATTTTGGTTGCAATCAGACGTAGCTCGGAGAAAAGATACGGAGTATTGTTTACGTGTCTATCTACGAGAGCCATACATCTGGAGGTAGCGTATTCTCTAGAAACCGACTCTTGAATCTTCATAGCCAGGCGCGGCAATCCGATCGAGCTCTGAAGCGACAATGGTACCAACTTCCAAGGAGCCAATACTGAGCTAGGAAGGGCGCTAGCCTCCCTGGGCAAGGATCGACTAAAAGCCGAATTCACCGGTCCCGACATGATGTGGAAGTTCATCCCGCCTGCATCGCCCCACATGGGTGCGGCTTGGGAACGCCTAGTACGCTCGGTGAAGGTGGCTTTGAACGCCATTCTGTCGAGCGCGCAACCTTCGGACGAGCTGCTTCGAGATGCTTTCATGGAGGTGAAGATGATTGTTAACTTGCGACCGCTTACCTACATCCGTTTGGAAAACGAGAACGAGGAGGCCCTAACGCCTAATCACTTCCTCCTCGGCTGCTCCAGCAGAAGTAAACCGACCGCGGAACCCACGGTTGAGGGAGTGCTTCTCAAACGAAGCTGGATGGCATCGCAGCATCTTGCGGACATGTTCTGGGGGCGGTGGCTTTCGGAATACTTGCCGGTCATCACGCGACGTGGCAAATGGTGCCACGATAGCAGGCCCTTGAAACAGGAAGACATCGTCTTTCTTTGTGACCCCGACAATCCGAGATCCAGCTGGCCAAAAGGGCGAGAACTGGATGTGAAGCTCATCACCAATGGACAAATGAGGAGCGCCACAGTAAAAACTATCTCTGGAGCCTACGTGAGGCCCGCCACGAAGCTTCCAGTATTATCTATTGTAACGATCTGGGGGCGGGACAGCTTAGTCTCGTCCAGGATTCGCTGCAACAAATTTATATTTGTTGGGCGCGGTGCCAAAATAAGAACTCCGGGGGTTTAGATTTAAGTAACATAATATATATTTTAACTGGGACTTTCACCTCTTTTCCACCACACCTGCCTTAAGCGGGGCACAAGACGCCCTATCTCTAACAATTAGGGCACGCCCGACTCGCTGGCCAACGCCGTCTGGGTGATCACGCCGCACTTACGCTCCGCTTGATACTCCGGTGCTACCCGCACTCGGATACTCTCGCTAAGTTTCGCTCCGCTAGATACTCTGCTGCTGTACGCTCCAGATGCTCCCGCTAAGTTGACGCGCTGGCAACCTCACCGTCCGCCTGGGCACTTACGAAGTACAAGGTGGAAGGAAGTAGTGAAGACTGGACTCGCTAGGTCAAAGGGGATCCCTTCCAAAGGCTTACTGCGTGATTGCTGCTGATAACTGACCTGTTCTGCGGTCCCCTGAATTGCTCCTTGGCTCGTTTCCCAAGGAGTCACTTTCAGTAACACTAGCACTGGTCACTGGTCACTCGCAAATCTACTGCGATATAAACTCCACAACTAACTGCCCTGCCTCAAGTCCTGCCTCGCGCATTTATACCCCCCTGCAGCGCTGCTGCCAGAACTCCTCGCTCAGCAGATTCTCGGCAGCGCTGCTGCCGATAATTCAGCAGCCCGGTCTCCCGCCAAAACTCCTTGCTCAGCGCATCCGTGTCCCGCTATGCGCTGACTACCCACTCTGGCGCAAGCTTTCTCTCCCTTTCTACGCTCCCACTCAATCTCTTCTACTACTTTCTCTTCTACCGATCCTGCGTTCTCTTGCGCTAGTTTTTCTTGGAAAGTTTTTCGGTCTTTCTAGATTTGGCACGAGTAGTGAACGGACTAAAAGTGAGAGATTGTAAACCTAGCTTAGAAACCATAATCTCAATCATTGTAACTTACAGGAAACTTAAGTGCTCGCCAGGAAGGCTTGCATTAATAAAACGTAAACAAACAATCGACGTGTGCAAGATTTCTGGGCGGCGCTGGCCCCATTTCAAACTCCCGTAACATCTAGTAAGACAGCATTTTCCGCTGAGGGCTGACATTTCGAATTCGACAGAATGCCATCTGGACTTACTTATGCAACAGCCACGTTCCAAAGAGTTATGAAGATCAAAATGCGAATATTGTCCTTATATATCTTGACGACCTAATAATATTTCCAGGATCTCCACATGAACATATGACCGATCTTAAAGCAGTTTTTATAAAAAAGACAACGCTGACCTTAAATTTCAACCTGCTAAATTAGAATTCCTAAGAAAGGAGACAAAATATTTGGGTCATCAAAAAAAAAATCAATGATTTTAAGTTGTTTCCGGTTTCACGAACATAAAAGCCAATAAAGTCATCATCTACGGTATTATATAAAATTCATAAAAAATTTCGCAACCATCACAAAATGTCTAACTCAACAATTAAAGGCAAGGATTCTGTAAAAATAAACGAAAAGATCTTACCTGCGTTTGAATTATGTAAAAATCATGCAAAGATCCAATATTGAAATACCCAGCTTTTTCTCTCACGATGGATGCAAGTAATGTTGCTATCAGAGCCGTTCTTTCTCAAGGAAACCCATATAGTGGAAAGCCAGCATAGTTTGCTACCCGCTTACTAACGGACACCTAATTACAATATTCAACTGTCGAAAAAGAGTACCCAAGGCATTGTAGGTGCATTTAAAAAGCACATAAACATGGATAAAAGATAATATTGACAAATGGGGACAAATGTAGCTAGAAAAAGCGTTTGAAAAGCTACGCTACTCTCGTAGTATTTCGTTTTGCTATTGCTATAGCTTCCTTTTTGACGAGAGCCGTAGCAGAGCCATAGCAGAACAACGAGACTGTATATGCTCTGCTCTGCTAGCAGTTTTGTCGCTAGAGAAACTGTAGCAATAGCGATAGCAGAAAATGAAGTTCTGTGCTATGTGTAGCAGTAACGGTAGCAAAAAATTGTAGCGGGATGAGAGCAGAGCACTTGCTATTTTTTCATGTGCTACGGCTCTCGCTTGTGTTAGTTTTTTTTTCTTCTATGTTTCTTTAAATTAAAAGCACGGTCGTTTTTTATAACTCGAAAACATGTTTTGCATTTAACGTGGTCGGATCTATCTCCTCGTAATATTTTAAAATGTTGATATTTTTCTTTGCCGGTGTCATGTTAACGCAGTCAATCAAAACACAAAAATATTTTCTTAAAACTACAAAGCGACAAGTAAAAAAAAAACGGCGCATAATAAAGGTGCAGAAAATAAAAAAAAAACACAAGCGAGAGCCGTAGCACATGAAAAAATTGCATGTGCTCTGCTCTCACCTCGCTACAATTTTTTGCTACCGTTACTACTACACATAGCACAGAACTTCATTTTCTGCTATCGCTATTGCTACAGTTTCTCTAGCGACAAAACTGCTAGCAGAGCAGAGCACATACAGTCTCGTTGTTCTGCTATGGCTCTGCTACGGCTCTCGTCAAAAAGGAAGCTATAGCAATAGCATAGCAATATTTCTATTAATCTCGCTGCTACGGAGTAGTAATTGCAAACACTGACTAGAAACATGTTGAGCAACACCCAAAAACGATAAATGTTGCTAGGAACACTTCCGTGTTTACCATCCGATTTTACTCAAATTTTTAGAGGACGTCCGCACAGATTTATTTATTAATGACAACAGCTTTGTTACACATTTTTTATGATTTTCGGGAAACGGAAGTGGGCGTGGGCAAATTTTAAAAGAAACTTGATATACGATCAACGGATTAAAATGCTGTCACCAAATTTGTTGGCTCTAGCTCTTAGAGTCTCTGAGATCTGTTTACAAACACGGACGGACGGACAGGCAAACGGATATGGCAAAATCGACTCTGTTGGTAATGCTGTTCAAGAATATATCAACTTTTGGGGTCGCAGATGCCTCCTTCTGCCTGTTACATACATTCTCGGTTGGCACTAACTTATAATACCCTTGTACCCTATGGGTAACAGGTATAAAAAGGATCTGAAAACATAGAAAACGGAAGTTTACTAATATCTTATATGTCTAATATCTCTATAACAGCAATACAAAAACAAAAATATTTCTAACCTTTAAAATCGATAAAAGTTCTGAAATAATAACAACTCCTCTCAAAATGAAGTAAACAAAGTCATAACAGATAGTTCGTTTGACAATAAAAAACTTACAAAACTATTTAAAGCAACTTTAAAGCCAAACAAAGTTACAAAAAATTTGAAATTAACTCTAATATAAAGAGACATCACAAGCAATGAAAGAATTCGATAAAGAAATACAAAAGTATCACATAAACAATAACCACAGATGCAAAGATGAAACGGTAGACTATTTAAAGAGAAAGATTTATTCTCCACTACTTAAAACTCAAACGGCCCGATTAATAATTGATTGTGATGCATGTCAAACCATGAAATATGATAGACATCCTTCTTCACGCCAGGAAGACGCTCAGTTTTTAGCGACAGTGTCGCAGTTTTTCCAGATGTTTCTCTCGCTAGCTAGCGCTATTCCCGCTAGAAGCGCTCTCCCAATCTACGTCTAGAAGTCGGGGCCTCCCGCTCATTCCTTTTCTCGCTCTTTCGCAAGTCTCCACTTTGCATTGAAGTTATATAATTTAAGTTATATACACCAGTACTAATTTTCGATTATAAAAATAAACCTCTTCCGAAAATTGTTGCCCCAAACCCCGAAAAAATCCGTGTTGTTATTTATCGAGTGCATCTCCAAATTAAAGCCGCCCTCCCGAACAACCTCAAAAGCTAATTTCCCAAGAATCAGAAACCCCAGACATTCCAATGCAAATAATACACATTGATTCTCATAAAATAACGGTTTCGTTTCATGCTTCATGGGGCATGCGCGCGTGTTACATATCAAATTCTAAAAATAGTAATTCGATAATACCCTTTATAACAGTAGAAGAGTATACCAAGTTTGTAAGGCATTTTTATTTAATTGATTAATTATACATACATAACACTAGTTTACACTCAAAATGCTCCAAGCCTGTCGATGCAAAATTCTGGTAGAGTTGAATCCCCAGATCACGAAAATGGCTTTAATTTTTTTTCTATGGATACGTTTTTTTAAAGATTTTTTAAAGTTTTACACAAAAAAAAACTGTTCAGTTTACGTTTATCATTTCATAGCTCGAGTTGTAGCCAACCAAATTACCCGTCGAATATTTTTTTACAGGTAATGAACTAACCTTTCGATTTTAAAACACTTTATGTATATTGGATAAGTACTTTGTTTCCCATAGCTCGACAAACTTAAAAGCAGTGGAAATTCCAATCCGTAAACTCAAATGTTAACGTGATGCTAGCATCCTAAAAACTCGAATAATTCCGTTGGACAATCAAAGCGTGATTTTTTATAAAGTTGATTGCCCAAATTATCAAACAGGCCTACAACTCCAAAAATCCGTTGGAAAATAGATTTATCGTGGATTTTCAAAGTTAAGCTAAATGAGAAATTTTTTTAAAATTTTGGTAAGATGCCTACTAGATTAAAGGTACAGAGTTGGACAACGCCTTTAGATGGTCCGTTAACTTTGCTAAATGTGATGAACAGTCGGATTTAGCTATGAAAAAAGCTACGTTTTATGAAATAAACAAAAATTTATAAAATTAAGTTGAAGATAAAAATTAAATTATCGCCTTTTTATACTACAGTTATTGCCAACCTTTAAGGTGGTCTTCTCCATTCAAAATCCGTTTTTTGGACCCTTTTAAAAAAAATTCTTATTTGAAAACGCAAGGAATAATTGAAAACTTTTTTTATTTGTTGTATTACAAAAGGTTTAAAGTAAAAAAAAAAAATTTTTTACTTCGATACGAGGGCTGTTTAAAAAGTAATGAGACTTCAAAGTTGGTGGTGGAAAAAAAAGGTGTCGTCACGGCGGCCCCGATTCCGGGTCTCCGGAGCGTCTGAAATGAAAAAAAAACGGTGTATAATCAGAATAGATTTAATTCTCGGGTGAATGTCGACCATAATTTTGTGATTTTTTTTTTGACAAAATGGCGGCCATTCAAAAAAAAATTCAATTTCGGTCTTATTTTTTTTTGTAGTTTAGTGTAAAAAAATATTAAATTTCTTTTTAAATTATGGTCTTCATTCACCCGAGAATGGTGACAATTCTGCTTCGATTCCACTTTGTTTCATGAAAATCGGTTCAGTTGAACTGGAGATATCATGGCCGCCATTTCGAAAAACGTGGTTTCGAGATAAACGCGTTTAAAGTTTGAAGTAATTTTTTTTTAAAAATAAGGCTTTATTTCTTCAAATTTTGTTCAGAAAATTGAAGAAAACTGGCCAGGTAGTCAAAAAAGGGCCTTTGAAAGAAAATCGAAATATTTCAGATATTTTTTACTTACAAATATAAGTCGGCGATGCCAGCTCCATATAGGTCACCTTTATCTTATTCGTAGAAACTGCTTTTTGCTGCCCTCTCTGCTCTGCGAGCCGTTCTGCCAGCTTTTGATGATGCCGCAGCTCGAGTCTCTGATCGCTTCAATCTGTCTTTATTGCGAGATAGTGCGTATTCGTATGCGTTTTTGCCAATCGCAATACCCATCATAAGTAGGGGTATAAAACAGTCGTTGAAGAGGCACGTTGCAATGAAATTGGCCACTCCGATTGTGCGTGCGCCTGAGTTCATGTGTTTGGGCGAAAGTGACCAAAGAATAGAATTGTAGGACTCATTGGAATTCTGAGTTTCAGAATTTATATTTCGAAGTCGCGTGCCCATTCGCTTCTGCACATGCCCAATGCATTCTTTCTTTTCCACTATAGGGTCACCGTCATAGGGGTCGTCATCTAATACACCTTTGAAGGTCTTCGAATCACCATCGCCGATATACTTTACATATTTTATGGCGTGTGTTTCAACCGACCTGGAGAACATCTCTATAAGAGCGTCCACCTCCATTTTCCCAGAGCTTCCTTCATGGTTTATGGTGCATTCTTCGTCATGAGTATCAAGCCAAATTTGGTAAGCCTCTGGCTCTTCTTCCTTCTTGACTTCCCAATATTTGCAGCTGTTACACAGACTAGATTTTACAACGATGAGGATGCTACCGCAGAGGCAGAGGACTCCAACGACAGAAGCGACGAAGATCAGGATGGTACCGCCATGACGAAGGACTCCATCATCAGTGCCAGTCACACACCACTGCGAAGATCCAGAAGAATGCGTGAACGGAACCAAGCGGATGCTATCGCCAGGCGGAGGACTCCAGTATAAAATGAAGAAAACACGAAAGTACAAGGAAAGTTAACGAAGAAAAGAATATCAAACAAAAGCCTCGGGAAAAAAACATTTAGTTGGGAGAGCACCCGTCCACAGACGACTTGCAATGGAGGCAACTTCCTTTTTGCCGCTGCCGGACAGGTGATCTTCCAGCATCCAAAGGCCTATGAGGCCTAGCGGAGGGAAGACAACTCCAACTTTCACGGAAAATGCAAATTCACTGGCCGGCAGTGATGGGGAAAATGCAGAGATCGACGGATAAAAATATCGATAGGTGGAGATATCGATAGCGATCGCGGGGTCTGGTCACACATGCATATGGTATTTTCCCAGGCTGATCAATACGGGAAAATACCAGAATGGAGTAAATGATCGGGAACAGTGTGACCAGGAGAAGTGCGGTATTTTAATACTGACAAGAGGCGAAATTACCGCGGAGGAAGGAGGGAGTTTTAAAATGAGGAAGATATACCCGAAGGAAAGCTGCAGTTTATTGCGTTTTCGAAGGGAGGGGAAAGTGTGAGGAGTTGTAATTTAAACTCCCCACAAAGCAGTGTGCACACTGCCGAGGACAGCAGCCGCTTGGCAACCAAGCGTGGCAAGGGGACGAGGGAGGGCAGCCCAGGAGAACTGCATAGCAACAGGCACGCAGTGCCGACGCAGGTGTCCGCCACAAAGGAAACGCCGCTAATATAGCGGGACTCAGGCGGACATTGGACCCGGTGGCGTGATCGGCGGCCGTGGACTTTGGCCGTCAAGGAGGAGACGCCGCTAAATAACGGGACATTGGCCGGACTTTGGACTCGGTCACGCGACAATTGCCGGACTTTGGACCGGGTGGCGTGACCGAT
>VNJO01011792.1:0-13119 GCA_008042535.1 Drosophila tani | reverse complement strand
AGTTCTTCAGAAATGGAATTTTGAACTGCTCCGCCAGAAAGTCGTGCTGAGCCAGCAAAGGCGGGCGCTCGTAAAGCGGGCTCTGGCGACGGGCCGCTGTACAGCATGGGATTATCAGCCTCCCGCCAATGCGCACCGCGCCTATATCCGTCATCATAAACCTCTGGAGCAGCTTGAAGCCGAAGCGCGGTTGCTACCACAGGATGTTGGGTCATTGTGACATGCTCTTCAATAACTTTCCCTACCGCGCGTCTCTCACTTTTGTTGTCTCTCTGGGGGCAACATGTGCGGCATACGCAGCCGAAACAGAGCCTCATACCGTTTCAGCCGCCCCAAAAGACGTAGTGCAGAAGCCGGCCAGTCAGAAAAACCGTGCGGCTGTATCCACGCCACAGTCTAAACCCTCAGCACTTGAGGAAATTACGGTGCGGTCNGTCAGAAAAACCGTGCGGCTGTATCCACGCCACAGTCTAAACCCTCAGCACTTGAGGAAATTACGGTGCGGTCGAACAAGCGTGCTCAGCAGGTGAATACAACACCCGCGTCCGTTGTGGCACTCTCCGGCAAAACTCTTCAGACCACAGGTGTGCGGGATGCGTTGTCTCTGGCGCGCGATATTCCCGGCCTTATGGCAGAAAGCACGTCAGGCTCGACCAATCCGCGCTACCGCCTGCGCGGGATTGGTACAAATGATTTTTCAGCAAACATGACAACTGCGGTTGGTGTGTCTGAAGATGACGTGTTTCTGGATAGCGGTGCATCGCAGGGCACACCAATTTACGACCTTGACCATGTGGAAGTATTTCGCGGCCCGCAGGGCACCTTACAGGGCAAAAATACAACGGCGGGGATGGTGTCTTATTACACCAAGAAACCGACAAACACTCTTGATGGTTATGTGCGCGGCACGGCTGGTAATTACGGCTTGTGGGGAGAAGAAGGCGCCATTGGCGGCCCGATTATAAAAGATAAACTGATGGCGCGCTTTGCCATTGTGAACCGGCGTATGGATGGCCAGTATTATAATGGCAGCCATAAAAACCCGACAGGCGGATATCAGTATTATGATATGCGTGGACAGATTCTTGCAAAACCAACTGATAATTTCTCCATTCTGATCAAGGCCCATCTTGGGCGGAACAGGACGGAAGTCCCCATTGATCATGTAGGGCTTCTGGAGGGCGGGACGGATGCTCAGGGATATGCCCAGACATCGCGCCGGGATATCCAGAATAACGGGCGCACGGATGCAACAACAAGACGGGCCGGGCTTTCTGCCACGGCACGCTATGATTTTGCAGGAGGCTGGAGCCTGAGTAATATTTTTGCTCTGGAATGGAATCATTTCAATGTCTTCTCGGATGATGATGCCAGCCCGGCTGCCGTGGATTATCAGGAAAATATTGGCGGCGTGGCACGGGTTCTGAGTAACGAAATTCGGGTTGCGTCTCCGCAGAACAAGAAAATACGCTATATCGGGGGTGTCTATTATCTGCGTAACATGACGCAGTCTTTCAGCCAGCAGCCGCTTTATAGTCCGATTGATTTCGGGGTGAACGGCAACGCATCCAGCTTTAATATCAATACGCAGGATGCTGCGGTTTTCTCGGCTTTGTCTTTTGATCTCACACGCCGCCTGACCCTTGATATCGGCGGCCGTTTTACGTCTGAAACCCGGAGCGCGAACGGCGAGGCATGGGCTTACACTACGCAAAGCTCCAACCCGTATGATACGAGCAGTCGGGCTCTGACCTACATCAATACCAGTACGGGCACATTTATTGATCCTGCTACAGGGGAGAGTCTGAGCGGACCGCCGCTGAAGAAAACCTTTAACCGGGATAGTGAAGATGCAAGCCTGAAATATCGTTTTTCACACGGGATTACTGGTTATCTGCGCTATGCACGCGGTTTCCGGACCGGCAATTACAATACCTATGTGGCAACGGCGTCTGATTTCAGCCTGTATAACCCAGAAGTGCTGACTGATTATGAAGGCGGGGTAAAAGCCCGGTTATGGCGCGGAAAAGCGCAGCTTAACCTCTCTGGTTTCCATTATGATTATAACAATATGCAGGTGACAATTCTGCAAAATACCGGCACGCACACAACCAATGCGGCCCGTGCTGTCTCCAACGGATTTGAATTTGAAGGACAGGTTCGGCCGACAGATAACCTGTTTGGGTCTTTTGGTGTTTCCTATCAGGATGCGCATTATACAAGTTTCCGGAATGCGAGCGCGCCGACACCCTTTAATGGAGGGAACCCGGTTGATCTGTCCGGTCAGCCGCTGGAACGTGCGCCGCATGTCACGACCAATTTTCTGCTGAGCTATAAAATCCCCGTATCATTTGGCGATTTTACACTCCAGACAGACTGGCGTTATACCAGCCGGTATCGTTTTCAGGCATGGTCTGACGTGCACCCTGCCACACCGGCTGCATTTTTATCGTCACCGCAGACGCAGGCGCTGGTGAGAAATGCCTTTTCCCAAAAGCCTGTTATTACTGGCAATGTCAGGATTGCCTGGCATTCGGTTGATGAGAAGACGGAAGTTGCGGTCTGGCTGCATAATATTACAAACCAGATGACCTATACAAATGCGTTTGGTGAGTTCTTTAACCGGAATATCAGCCGGTATCCCGGTGATTTACGGTCCTTCGGCTTTGAAGTCATGCGGTCTCTTTAAGCATGTTACAGCAAACACGCACACTTGGCGTTATGACCCTCGTGGCAATCAGCGCGGCGGACTGTGCCGCGCATAGTATGAATTCTCTGGGTCCGTTTGCCGTCGGGGAACTGATAAAAAATGGGCAGATGACTGCCGCGCAGGCTGGCGTGTGGAGCAGTGTAGAAATGCTCTTTTATGCTGCGGCCATGACGGGCATAGCCTCCGCTGTTCATCGTATCAGGCTGCGTTCTCTGGCGCTTGTTGCAGCCGTCTGCGTTGTTTTTGCACAGGCGACATCTGCCTATGTACATGGTTTCTGGGGTTTGCTGGGGCTTCGTGTGCTGTCCGGATTGGGGCTTGGCGCACTGAATGCGGTTGTCAATGTGGGCGCCAGCCGACTGGGGCAACCCATTTTTGTGCTTTCTTTTGTGATGGTCGTCCAGACGATTGTTTTTTCTGCGTCCAGCCTTTTTCTGCCTTCTATCGGCAAGATTGCCGGGCAGCAGGGTATTTTCCTCGTTCTGGCATGTATCGTGCTCGCACTGGCCCCCCTGATGCGGCTGCTGCCCGATACCGTTAATCAGCACGGAGGCGTAGTGCGGGCGGGGCAGCCCGCATCCGGGCCTGCCGTTGCCGCATTACTGGCTGTGTTGTGCTACACGGGCGGCAGTCTCGCGGTCTGGCCTTTTACGGAGCGTATTGCCGCCTCAGTGGGCCTTACCACGGCATCATTTGGCACATTATCAGCATTTTCAAATATACTCGGTTTGTGCGTCTGTCTTGCGAGTGTGCGGCTTAGCCGGAATACGGCAAGTATGCGCCTGCTGATTCCTGCACTTCTTCTGACGGGTGTGATCTGCTTTTTTCAGGCATGGCCGCCGTCGTGGCTGGTTTTTAAAGCAGCATTTTCTTTAAACTATGCTCTGTGGTTTTTTATCTACCCAGCTCTGGTTGGCTTAACCTGTCTGGTTGACCCTTCAGGAAAGCTGGCGTCTCGTTCCGGAGGCGCGTGGATGCTTTCTCAGGCAACGACCACAGTGCTGGCTGGCGTCGCCGGTAATAGCGGCCAGTATCTGGGGATTGGGTTTCTCAGTTTCGTGCTGTGTCTTCTGTCAGCTTGCTGCGTGTTTCTGGTCAAACCTCACCAGATTATGGCGCGGTAGCCGCTAGTGGGCCTCAGTGGTTTCATCGTGAGGCAATTTCCAGCGTCTGCTGCGTCACATCATACTGGAACAGGCAGGACGTGGCATCTGAAAGCGCAAACAGAGCGGCCTGTGTGTTGTGTGCGGGCACCAGTGCGCCTCCGAGCAGCAGCACAAGCACGCCTGCCGTCAGGCCAGACCAGAGTGTTTTTCTGCTCATAAGTTCGGTCTCCACGGCTGAATGAGCTTTCCTTGAAAGGGGGCGAGATGCCCAAAATTCTATTCCACTAAAATATATTGAATTATGTTTTTTACAACGAGAAAAATATGTGCTTATTTTATTTCAGGTTTAACCGTGTGGTTTTGGGGTGCGCTTATGACAATCCAGCTAGGCCAGACCGCTCCTGATTTTGTGCAGGACAGCACGCAGGGGCCAATCCAGTTTCATTCATGGCTCGGGGAGGGGTGGGGCATCCTGTTCAGCCATCCGAAGGACTTCACTCCTGTCTGCACGACTGAACTGGGGGCCGTCGCGCAGCTTGCGCCTGAGTGGGAGAAGCGGAACACCAAAGTGCTCGGCCTCTCGGTAGACGATTTGAAAGACCATGCCTCATGGGAGGCGGATATTGCTGAAACTCAAGGCAGCAAAGTTCATTTTCCTATTCTGGCAGATACCGACAAAAAAGTTTCCACACTTTACGGGATGATCCATCCGGATGCTGACCCGAAGGTGACGGTGCGAAGTGTCTTTATTATCGACCCTGCTAAAAAAGTCAGACTGACGCTGACATATCCGCCCTCAGCAGGCCGAAACTTCAACGAAATTCTGCGGGTGCTTGATAGCCTTCAGTTAACANCCGCAGGGCTGGAAGACGCTCAAGCCTTACCTGCGTCTGGTGAAGCTTTCCTGAAATCAACCGAACGTCCTGATCAGACAAGGAATGTGTGATGCGACAGAGTGTGAATAACGGACAATGGACGCAAAAAATATTGGAAGCGTAATGTCTGCTCTCAAAAGAAAACCTGTGTCGCGTCTGTCATTCTCAGGACAAAACAGAGCCCCGCAGAAAGCAGCGTCCCTGCATCAGGAGGTGAGCGTACAAGGCAGCGTGCCAGAGGAGATCGTCCGGCGTCTTTCTGCGTCTCTGGCCGGGTTTGAAGTCCTCATTGTGCCGGGTTTGGACGGGTCTGCCCGCCACCACTGGCAGTCCAGTTGGCAGAGACTGTTTCGGGCCAATGGTGTTGCGGTGCGGCGCGTCACGCAGGCCAACTGGTCAAAGCCTGATTATGAGAACTGGGTGACGGCGCTGGTTGTGGCAGTCAAAAAAAGCAAAAAGCCCGTTCTGCTCGTCGGGCATAGTCTGGGCTGCCTTCTGATTACGCATGCGATCAAAAATGGACTGCTGCCGGAGACGGTTGCCGGTGCCTTGCTGGTCGCGCCTGCGGATGTGGAGAACGGGCCTGAGCTGGAGCGGTACCGGGTGGCGGCGTTCAGCCCTGTCCCGCTGTCTCCGTTGCCATTTCCGTCACTGGTGGTCGGGAGCCGGAATGACCCGTGGCTGAGTGTCACATCGGTTCGTAAATTTGCACGGCACTGGAGCGCCTCTTTTGTCGATGCTGGCCGTAAGGGGCATATCGGCAACCAAAGTGACCTTGGGGACTGGCTGGATGGCCTGTTATTTCTGGACCGCCTGACGCAAACAGTCCTCTTGGAGAAAACGGGACTGTCACGCCACCAGAAAAGAGTCTTGCAGTAATTTGGACGGGGGACGCAGGTTTTGTTCTGCCCTTTCTGAGGAGCCTCCATTTCAAATAGACGCTCTTCAGAAAATATCAGTCCTTCAGGCAGGAGAGCAGACTCACTCGTGTGGGTCTGCTCAGTGCGCCTCAGGTTTTGAGAGCCTTCACTCAGAAATCCATTCCGGCCTGAAGGAAGGCATATCGGCCAATGGCATTCTGCGAATACATCGCCAGATCAGTATTGATCACGCCATCTGGTATGAAGGGCGGCTTTTTATCGAGAAGATTGTTGACGCCTGCTGTAAAGTTCCAGTCTTTCAGTCTATAGCCCAGCGTCACATCATGCGTGAAAATGCCGGGCACGTTCCATGACCCTGCGGAGGAATGGGTGAGGTCAACAGAGCCGTTGTTCAGCCGCATGCCGCTGGTGTAATTCATCATGTAAGTGAGGCTAAACGCTTTATGCGTCCATGTGGCCGTTGCGTAATCTGTAATGCGGGGGTGCCCCACGCCTGCGCCCGCATACGCACCACCACCGGTATAGTAAAGGCGGCCCGTACCGTTTCTGAAGGAAGATCCTGCATAAGGCTGCACATTATAGCCGACCAGCCCTTGCAGATTGTTGCTGAGGGTCAGAACATCCGTGGGGGTCAGGCGCACGCGGTAATCAAGGTCAAAATCAATGCCGTTCGTGGTCATCTGGCCAAGGTTCTGCGTTGTGGCATTCACCATAGTGATCTGCCCGTTACTGTCACGCGGAGAAATATTGGCACAGTAACCGGGGGATGCTCCAGTGTAACACTGGTCCACAATATACTGGGTCCCAACGGAGCCAATGGTATTTTTAAGCGTGGTATGCCAGTACTCCACCGAGAGCGAGAGCCCCGGAGTCCAGCGCGGGGTAATGACCGTGCCAAACGTGTAAGTCCGGCCGACTTCCGGGCCGAGTTTGGGGTTTCCGCCCTGCAGGCTGGGGAGCTGATTGGAATAGGCCTGCGTGACCTTGCCGGGCACGGCACCGGCCTTCATGCAGTTGGCAACAACAGTTGCCGCCGCTGCGCCATAATAGTCCGGGCGTGTGCAGGGATCGATGGCCGCAGGAAAACCGACGGCCTGACCACCATACAGAGAATAAACGCTGGGCTGCCGGAACGATGTTCCCAGCGTTGCCCGGAAGCGGATATCCTGAACAGGAGCCCAGTTAATGCTGACTTTCCAGTTTTCCGTATCGCCAAACGTGTTGTAGCGCGACCAGCGGCCCTGACCATCAATCGTCAGATCTTTCGCGAAGGCGACGTTATGCAGCAGGGGCACTTTGCCTTCCAGATAGACTTCAGTCGCGTTAAAGCCGCCGCCCGTGCTAGAGGTGTAGGACCCCGCGACGTTGCCTGCCTGCACCTCCGGGTCCGCATGGTAGGAAAGCTGTTCACTATGGTGTTCCATCCCCAGCGCTATCCCGATGGGGCCGCCGCCTTTGTACGGGAGTTTCACAACATCGTTGTTGTTGATGCGGAGGTTGAAGTCCCGCAACTGATAGGTGGAATGATCAATTTCCGTATGTCTGGCGTAATCAACCGCAGATTTTGGCCATGTCTGGAAAGGATCAAACAAAGTGCATCCCGCCTGAGATGTGCAGACGGAAGGATCATACCCAATGGAAGATCCGTTTTGTGAAACACCCAGTTCCTGCAAAATGTTGGCGTAATTGACCAGCCCTTGCGTCCGCAGGGTGTTCTGCGTCATGCCGTAAGACATGGAGGCATCATACTGCCAGTTGCCAACAATCGTCCCGTTGCCGCCGGCAATGACCTGATACGAATCATTTGCGGAATCATAAGACCGTGGTCCGAACTCTACAGTTCTTTTATAAAGTCCGACATCCTGCCCCCAGACGTTATAGGGGTTGCCAGCAGGCAGAACAAAAGCCGCTGGCAGAGCATTAACGCCAACACTCCCGGTCAGGGGCTGGGCAGAAAGCTGCGCCTGAGAGGATTTGTGCGTATACCGTACGTTGGCATAGAGATTGAGATGTTTGTTGATCTCATAATGGGCGTCACCCGTCAGAGTGCTGCTTTGTATATACTGGGATAGTGTCCCTTCCGGCCCGTAATTATAGCGATCAGACGCGGTGAGAGGGGAAAAGCCACCATTCCCGTCTGGCTTGAGCTGCTTGCCGCCGACAAGAGCCGTAGTGGTGGGCGTAATGCCAGACCCGTAAACAACCGAACCGCCCGGAGCAGGATTGTTGATCTGAGGGTTATAAGCCCAGTCGCGGTCCCGCTGCATAACCGGCCCTTGGCTCAGATACTGGCCGCCGATGGTAATATTGCCGCGGTCATGATCAAAGTTGAAGCCTTTGATGCCGGAGATCATCCCCGTTCGCTGGTCACCATACTGCGTGATGCCGCCTTTGACGGTAATATTGCCGGTGGTTAGATTGTGCTTGAGCTTGATGTTGATCACGCCGGACACAGCATCTGCGCCATAAAGCTCTGAGCCACCATCCTTCAGGATTTCCACGCTCTGAACCATGGAAACCGGGATCATGTTCAGATCCACGCAGGAGGAACCTGAGCCGCCGTTCTGCACCTGTCGCTTGCCATCCACCAGAACCAGAACGCGGGAGGCCCCAAGGTTGCGGATATCCGGGCAGGCAATACCGCCCCCGCCATTGGTGGTGCTGTTATAGCTTCCGCCACTGCCCATGGAGGGCAGGCGCTGGAGATAGTCGGACAGCGTGGTTGCGGATGTCCGCTGAATATCTTTGGCCGTGATAATTTGCACCGGGTTGGCGTTGGAATTGTTGGAAGAACGGAGCATGGAGCCCGTCACAACCACATTTTCAGGAGATGTGCTGCGCGTTTCCTGCTGGTCTGCAACGTGCAGCAGAGTTTTCTTCTCGCTCTTTCGGGCGGAGACTGTGCTGTATTTGACAGACGTTTTTTTAGGAAGCTGCGCGTCTTCTGCGTACGCCACGCCACTCTGTAACGGTGAAACCACCGCGAACAGACTCAGGCTGGAGGCTGAGTAAAGCAGAAAATGTCTCAGGGTTTTGTAGCGCATGGTCGGAACATCTCCTGAGTATGGAAAGGGACGGACGTGATGAAACAGAGTATTCATCCGGGCTGTTCATAGCATCATCGCAACAAACAGCAGGGTGCAATTCCATATTGTTCTGTACCGTATAACTTCGGGTTATGATGGGGAGGTGATTTTATATACTCAGGTATTAATATGGATTACAGAATAAAATAAAGTTTGTTTTGGGGGTATTTCATTTGAAAAGAATGGTGAATATTTATGATGTAAAGAAAATGGCGGTTATCTGTGGTCACTCCTTTGACAGAAAGCCTGTCTCTACGGGCCTTTGCATGAGACTGAAGTCCTGAAAAAAACTCTCACAGAATAAAGAGTGGAAACGAAATTCTGTTTCATGGCGTTTGGAAAAAATTAGAAAATAAAAAGATCTATGGAGAAAATCATGCGCCATAACAGAAAATTGAAGTCTTCTGTCCTTATAGAACCCTCAAAAGAGAAAAATTTCGCTTTTCTGATGGGAGAATGAAGGCCCAAAATGGGTCTTTCTAATTTGTTGGGGTATGTTAACATTAGGAAACCAGACCAGAAAGGATAAAACGCTTATTATGCGTTTACGTCAGATCGAAGTTTTCTACGCGATCATGTCCACGGGCTCTCTGCGTCGTGCTGCGGAGGTGCTGCATGTCTCTCAGCCCGCCGCCAGCAAGGTGCTACGCTATGCTGAGCAGTCTTTAGGGTTTGCCCTGTTCGAGCGGACAGGGGGCAGGCTGGTACCTACGCGGGAAGCACGGATTATGCTGCCCCACGTTAATACAATTTTTGAAAAGATTTCTGACCTTAAAAGGCTTACGGAAAATCTGCGCTATGCGCGGGATGGTCACGCTATCAGTATTGGCTGTGTGCCAAGTCTGGGGCTGAGCGTGGTGCCCAGAGTCATTCAGCGCTATCACGCGGCCCATCCGGGGAACGAGTTGACAATTGATACGCTGCACGGGCCGGAAATCGTCTCGCGTATCCTCAATCATGACCTTGATCTGGGTATTGTCTTCGGCACCTATGAAAAGCAGGGGCTTACCGCCAGCCATATTGCCGATGTACCGCTGGTGCTGATTGATCAGGAAGTGACAAAGGGGCCGGTCGCCCTGGAAGATATTGATCCGGCCCGCTATATCGGCCTGAGCGAAAATGACCCGACCGCGCGCCTTCTGGATATGGTGTGGGAAGAAGCCAGTCTGGCGGCTGTACCCGTTGTGCGGGTGCGCACGCATTACATGGCGGCGGAGCTGGTCCGGCTGGGGGGAGGCTGCGCCATTGTGGATGGGCTGACGGCTCTGCATCATCCCGGTTTGCCCACCCCGCTTCCACTCAAGCCGCCACTGGGGATAGCGTGTACGGTTCTCTTCCGGGCGGATTATGCACTTTCTCATATTTCTCGTGATATTCTGGAGCTTCTTAAAAAAGAGATTACAGACGATCTTGCTGGTCTGCCCGCTTTGTAACCCCCCTTAACCGCTGGCTAATGGTTCGTGACATTTTTGACATGGACAGCGTTCCGTTTTCTTCTGAACATTCCGATATCGTATTTACGTGGTGGCTGGCGGGGAAGGCAGGTGGACGATGTCTGGATCAGGGACCTATAAAAAGCGGCTTCTTCTTTTAGGCATTTCTGCCTTTTGTTATGGCTTGACGACTGAGGCGCATGCCCAGATTATTTCTCTGCCCGGGACAACCACAGGGAAAGCCATAACCAATAAAGCGTCGAAAAAATCGGACGCGACGGTCAAAACAAACGGCAAGGATGAAGCGATCACCGTGGTCGGCACGCATCTGGGTGCTGTTGAAACGGCGGAAGTTCAGCCGGTTACCGTCATTACAAGTGAGCAGATTCAGCAGTCTTCCTCTATGACAACGGGGGATGTTTTTGCGCACATCCCATCCATGGGGTTTTCAGGGAACACCTATTCCAACGCAGGCGGTTCCTGCCTGAATATCCGGAGCCTTGGCACGGCCCGCACACTGGTGCTGGTTGATGGCCACCGTATGGTCAACGGGAATGGCGCGGTTGATTGTCCGGATGTGAACAGCATTGTTCCTGCCATGATTGACCGTATTGAAATCCTGAAAGATGGCTCTTCCACAACTTACGGATCTGACGCCATTGCCGGCGTGGTCAATATTATTCTGAAGAAGAATTTTACCGGTACAACGCTGACCGCAAACGGCGGGATCAGTGAATACGGGGATGATCAGACGACCGCGTTGACCGCCGCGCATGGGTTCAATTTCATGCATGACCGTGGTAATTTTACTATTGCCGGGTCCTATAACTATCAGGCGCCCATGGCGGCTGATCAGCGTAAATGGGCGATGCAGGAAGCAAAGGTCAATAACCCGCCGGGGCAGGACCAGTATTATGGTTCCCAGTATGGCGCTCTGCCGGTTTATGCGGCCCTTAACGGCGGGGCACCCTTAACACCGTCCAGTGATGGTGTGGCGCAGTCCGTTATTTCTGACGGGCATGGTGGGTACAGGCCGTATAAATGGAGTGATAACTATGATTACTCCAAAGATAACCAGATTATAGCGGAACAGCAGGTCGGCTCTCTGGCCTCTACAGGGCATTTTGACGTCAACAGCAATCTTCAGCTTTATATGACGGCGAATTACAGCCACACGCATACGGTTAGTGCGGGCACGCCGATGTATATTGCCACACCCGCCACGACGCTAACAGGCAATTCCGGCGCAATGGTTGTGCCTGCCGGTGAGCCGGGAAATCCGTTTGGGTCAGATGTCGCGCTGAACCAGCGTATGTTCGGGATTGGCCGTGAATATGACTACGAAAATATTGATTACTACCAGCTGACAGGCGGCGCGCGCGGCACGTTGCCGCATACAGGCGGCTGGACATATGATTTCTTCTTCTCTTACGGCAAAACCACAACGTCAGATAAAGGCACGGGCCGCGTTAACTGGCGCAATATGGAAAACGCACTGGGCTTCCATCAGACGGGCGGCGCTGGCTCAACAGAAGGGTATTATGACCCTAACCTTTGCGCAAATACTGCGGGCTGCTCACCGTATAACCCTTTTTCCGGCACCATGTCCCGCGCCGCTGCCAACTATATCAGCTTTGATGATGTGTATCCGTCTGCTCAGGAAATGCGGGACGTCCAGTTTACTGTTGCCAACAAGCATCTTGCCCGCCTGCCGTATGGTCCACTGGGGATCGCGCTTGGGGTCGAACATCGCAGTCTGAATGGCTACTGGCATTCTTCATGGCAGGATCAGGCTGGCCTGAACTCCAATCAGGTGCGCGGGGATACCGGCGGCGGCTATAACGTGACAGAAGTTTTTGGGGAGCTGAGTATTCCTCTGTTGCGGAATCTTCCGGCAGTTAAAGCTCTGAATGCTGAAGTTTCCGGACGGTTTTCAAATTATAATACCTTTGGGCAGGCTTATAACTGGCACGCAGGTCTGATCTATGCGCCGACCGACGATATTAAATTCCGGGCGAACATCGCGACAGGTTTCCGGGCGCCGACCATTCAGGATCTCTATAAAGCCAAAATTATCAGCCTGACGGGCACGCGTGATCCGTGCGCGTATATCTCCACCTATCCCGGCGCCGTGCAGAGCACTATTGCGGATAACTGCCGCGCGCAGGGCATTAACCCGAACACATTCAAGCAGACCAATGGGTCTCTGAAATATGAAACCGGCGGCAATGTGAATCTGAAGCCGGAAATTTCCAGAACCTATACCATCGGTTCCATCATCACACCGCGGTTCATTCCGGGCTTTACGGCAACGGTGGATTATTTCCATACCCATATTACGGAAACAATCGGCTATCCGTCTCTCTCGACCGAGCTTAACGGCTGTTATGAAAGCACGGGCCTGTCCAGCAGCTACTGCTCCATTCTCAATGGGCGCGATGTGAATGGCCAGCTTTACCCGGTTGCGCGTCTGCATGAAAATACCGGTGCTTTTATTGAAGATGGTCTGGATATCAACGCGTCCTATCAGGTGCCGATTGACTACAACAATACGCTGACATTCGGTGCGGATATTCAGGACATCATGTCCTATAAAGCGCAAAGCCAGGATGGCCAGCCCCTTATTTCCTATCTCAGCACGGATGCGGGCGTGCCAAAGTGGGTTGCCAACGGGTCTGCCACCTTCACCCATGGTCGCTGGAGCCTGACATACATGCTCCGGTTTATTGATGGGTTCACGTATTATCCCAGTTCTTCTTATGGCCCGACTGTCTCCGAGTGGTGGAAAACCAATCAGGCCTGGTATCATGATCTGATGCTGACCTATCACGGAGATATCTACAGCGTGACAGCAGGTGTGAAAAACCTTGGGGGTAGGGACCCGAATTTTTACGCAAACGGTGATTATAATACGTCACCCGGAATGTATGACTATGCCGGTCGGTATGTTTATCTGAAGGCGCAGGTTCATTTCTAGGTCAGAGCATGGGGCGGGGGCTGTGCAGCCTCCGCCTTCTTCCCGCATCCT
>VNJO01011788.1:0-26405 GCA_008042535.1 Drosophila tani | reverse complement strand
CACTGATTTCTCTGTGGTTTTGTTGCCATTGTTGGATTTTTGTTGATGCCGCTCCTCCTCCTCCTCCTCCTCCGGAGTTTTGTGTGTTTGTGATTGCATTACGTATACGTAGGTATGCGCAGTGAGCGAGAGCAATTGTTCATTTTCGGCGGGGAACTGCTGCCGGAACTTTGCGGTGTGAGTCCTCAAGAAATAGAATAATTAGAGAGATTACAAATGAAAAGCGGTGCAAGTACAAGGGGGAGAAAAGCAAGAATGGCGAACTTTATTAATATTATAAGAGCCGAGAGGAAAACACGGGAAAAGCGAGATAAGTGGTTTCCTGGACGCTGGGATAATATTTCTATAAGTTGGTAAACCTATACGGTAGCTTAGAATTTTATTCATTGATTCATTAATTTTTAGTGTTAACTGAAATGTATAAAACATTACAGCAGAAATCGTCGCAAGTTGTTTTAATCAAGAGAACAGTTAATAAAAGTTCACTCCATAATTCCAAACAAATAAAATTTTTAATAACTCTTACATTAGGGTTCTGTTCCTTGACCCAAATTATTTTCCGAGTCCCCAAAACTCACCACTTGAACCCATTTTTGCCCCAGTAAATTGCAATAAAATAACCAAAAACATGCTACCCAAACCAATCCCGATTCCGATTCCCAGCATCACCATCCTCAGCCTCAGCCTCGATTCCCTCAGTGGAAAACGCAAGGAAACGACTGAACATGGACTGAACATTGTAAATTGTTGTCCGAAAATTTATTGGCAGCACTTATCAGATTCACTCATAAATCTGCAAAAAGCCCGTCTCCAAAGCCGAGCGGCTGCCTCTCTCTTTTCCACTCTTTCGATGCGTGGGCGAGAGCATCTGTGTGTCTGTGTGAGAACACCGACAGAAAAAGTGGGAAGCTTTACTTATCTTAAGTTATTTGGTTTAATAATATGTGAAATACTTTGTAGAAATTTTGGTATTCATTTTAGAAAGTGAGTTTGTTATTCATCACCAGGCGAGTCGATTTATCCATGTCCTTTCAGAATGTCTGTCCGTAAGAATATTTAAATATCAAAACCTATAAAATAATAATAAATACAATATTATATCAGAGTTAATACGAATTTAAAATGTATCACTAGGCAAGTCGATGCTATGACTGTCTGTCCGTCAGCCCATTTGTCCGTCTGTCCGTTTGTCCGTCTGTCCTTTTGTCCGTTTGTCCAGAGAATATAAGAGATTTAATAAATATAATATTATATTTTAAGTTCAATACAATAAGTTTCTCTTCAAAAGATACAATTTTGTTCAGTGCACCTGTGCGAGGGAGAGTACATCTGGTGGGTGGCATGTGCGGGACATTTATTTGCATGCCTCGCCCGATTTTTGGCCTCCCTTTCTGCTCGGCTCGGGGTGCTCCATTTCGGTCGCACAATCCACAAATTAACATGACATTTTTACAAGCCCAAACATGTGTACACATGGGCCCGAAAGTGAACCGAACCACTCGAAATTAATAGCCAGCAAAGCAGCATCAGCATCGCATCGGGGGCCCCGTAAGCCGCTCATTGGATGTGACTGTGGATGTGGATGTGGATGTGACTGGACATTCGGGGCGAACATTTATGGACACATGGCCGAAAAAGTCAAACATTTGACCAGTCCAGAGAGAGCCGGGATGGCCGGAGGATCGAACAGGTTGCCATTTTATGCATCCATAAATTTAATTACTCAAAAGCTTCCAAAAATGTGGAAAACAAAATGCCATTAGCTCAGGTGGAAAATATACAGCAGTCAGTCGTCGACCTACGGGGCTTACCTTTCTCATTTTGCCTACAACCTCAACTGAAAGAGACTTTCTCTTTAAAATTGTTTGAGTGGAAAATATATCCAAAATTTCATACTTCAATAGAAACAAACCCCCAATAGATTTTATATGTAAATATTTATATAATTAATTAACGAAATGATATCTATATTTCCTGTAAACCTTATTATCTTAAATCTATTATGATTACTCGAATAGTTCTGTGTCGTCTCCACTTGTAGTTTGATTATCTGGGCCATCCGATGTGCATACTCAGTCAAGTTGAAGGTTTTTCATTGACAGAAGAAGACGAGAGTCCATACAAGAGAGACCTCAAACACGGCAGGAGGAGACAAGCATATTGAGAGGAGGAAAAATCATGACAAAACATTTGCCCAACGAGTTTTTCATTTTCTTTGTGTTTTGCACTTTTTGTTGTTTTTTTTTTTTTGGTTCCACTTGAATGAGAATGTGAATGAGAATGACGAGAGAACGTTGACGATGATGAAGTTATCAGGCTGAAACGAGCCAAAAGTTGGCACAGTTTCAGGAAAGTTGGCCCACATAGAGCACATAGTACTGGGATCACGGGAACAGGAGAGCGCGCTGGCTGGGGGCTAACAACAATCAGAAAAGCAGACTGCAAATTCTACAACAAGGCGCTCCAACTTTGCTCACTGAGCTGCAGACATTTTCGTCGCAATTTAACTCCTCCTCCTTCTGGTCGTCTCACTTGGATCTTCTCTCTGTGTCAATAGCGCAGGAATGGACACATGAACACAGGACCCAGCATTGGCCTCACGAACCAGTGCCAGCAAAAACACCAGAAGTACCACCAGAAATAACAACATCAGAATGAAGAAGAGCTGACAAATGCAACAAACAACGACAAGTTAAAATTCATGTTCATTTTAGCCACAAGTTTGTGCTTTTCTCGGGTTAAAACACAACATTGCTCGACGTCAAACCGACTAACACGGAATGTACATAAATGGTAATTGACAGGCAAAGAGCTTAAGTATTTTAAAAAGGTTTCAAGTGCTGTGATTCTCTGGTAAAGGATAAATGTTTGAAAAGTAGTTGAAAATTGAGACAATTTGCACAGTTAAAAAGACTCAGGAACTGTCAAAAAATTGATAACTATGCCTTTTTATTGATCTGATACAATAACTAATTAAAACAAGGCTTAACCGCACTCGAAATAATATGAATAAATTCCCCATGCAAGATACCAACTTAATTTGTTGGCTAAGGTACACCGAAACACAGCAGATAAATAACATAGTATGTGTTAGGTATTGCCGAGCATTTCAATTATTCAAATTGGGCTAGAAAACAAAGGAACACACGGCTTGTTGGCAGCCATCAGCCATCTCACCAATCCCACTCAAAAGAAAATATTTGCGTTATGTAAGAGTGGCCGGAATATTTTACCGGCTGATATCTGCAGATGGAAAGTGTTTCTGGCACCTCACCTGACTGACTTCCGTTCCATTCCGTTCCGTTTGGTAGACAATAATATGACGCATGCATGTTTGGGCCAACATCAAGTTGCGCCCCGCAAAATAATAAAATGACTATAATAAATTTCTGTTCTGCAAAATACTTCCAGGAATTTCGGGGATGGATTGTAGTATGCCAGTCCGGTCCTTCAAGCGGAAATTGCACATTTTGCAGAAAAACGCTCTCCCAGGGAAGCGGCTGGGATGAGATGTGGAGTATAAAAGGAATTAGGAATGCAATTTGAGGTTATGTTGGCAATGTGCAGCCGAGCTGGCGGTACCAACAGCAACAACATGGCGTGACACTGCAAGAAAAGGGAACTTGAAAATATAATTTTACTATAATTAAAGTGCATTCCTGTTGATGGAATCAGTTGGGAATTATTAGAACCGCTTGTGATGAGCTGGGAATTATAAAAATTGTTTGTGAAGAATTTTGTTTTATTTAAAAAGGCTTTTTCTGCATATGTTTTTGAACACGATATACATATATTTTTCAGTGTTTTCTTTAATTAAAATTAAATTAAATTTATGTGGCTTTATTTCACAAACTCGCTTGAGAATTATAAGGACTCCTGCTGGACATTTTCTAAAAAAAAGCATGAAAACTATTCCTAAGCTAACACTTTTTAGGATTTTTAAGTTCTAATGGCATATTTAATGTTAAATTACTTTACAAGAATGTTCCCAAAAATTAAAACGAATTTTTTTCGAGTGCACAGCACCACCAGCTCATGCTGACCACATCTGTATGCGCATTTGTTTAGATGAGAGAGACTATGTGTGTGTGTCAGTT
Organism: Drosophila tani; assembly: GCA_008042535.1. Taxonomy (NCBI): domain Eukaryota; kingdom Metazoa; phylum Arthropoda; class Insecta; order Diptera; family Drosophilidae; genus Drosophila; species Drosophila tani. Next base: position 22,308 of record VNJO01011788.1, on the reverse strand, counting down.
AGACAAACAGACAGTTGGACTGACACTTGGACAGATGTTGGGATACGTACAGAGTCTGGAAGTTGGACCCCAGCTACGGTCTGACAGCTGGACCCAGGAACCCTCCAGTGCGCCTCCATCTAGCGGCCCCCCCGGAAAACCCTTGCCCAGATATTAATAGACAAAATTTGAGTATTGCTTCCGTCATGAATAAAATTTTTGCATCCCGAGGGGCAGAGGGAGTTGCATTGCATCGAGGACGATGTAAGGCTCCCCCGAAAAACTTTTGACAACCCCTCCCCGGGCTCTGCAGCGAAAAACTTCTCATCCAGAGAGTTTTGGGGCCACTCGCATTGTCCTTTCTGGCAGAGTGGGTCTCCTTGCCCGAAAAACTTTTCAAATTGTCCATTCAACGTCCATTCAGCTGTCCGTTTCTGTGGCTTCTCGTACTCCCCGTTCTCGTTCTCGCTCTCGTTTTTACTTTACTTTTCTTTTAATTTTAATGATGCCCTCGGAAAAATGTAAAACGCTTGCGAAAACAATTTCTGGTATGTGCATTCTATGGTCGCATCGGGGATTCTTTGGTCTTGGTTTGGAAGGAGATGATTGCCCCTCTAGGATTTCCTAGGGATTACATGTAGTTTTTTGTAGGGAGACATCTTTGCTTTAGAGATGTAACATTCTTGTGAATAATAATAATAGTTGCAGCAAAACCAATCACACAAAATCACCCGCTTAAAGTGCAGTCCAATTGATATAAAATATTTGATTTAATCAATCAGAAGAGCAACTTCCGATTGAACCACAAATCCTTACACCTAATCACAGTCGGAGAGGCAACTCTCCAGCTGCAAAAAGAAACCCAGCGAGGCGAACTGCAAAAACCGCAAAGCGAAATGCGGTAACAGGCAAAACTTTGCTGAATCAACTACTAAAAGATTTATGGTATCAAAATAGTGCCACATAAAATATTCACACCTTGGCCCCGGCTGCCAGAATCTAACGACTTCGGAGGGGGATAACCCAGGCAACCCAGCCAACCGACCAACTGATGCCTTTGGCCCGATAAAGCCATTGTTTATACTCCGCACAGCGCGTGTGTGTGGACTGCATTTTGGCCATAAGTTGGCAACATTTTTTATGCGTTCATCATGCGGTCAGCATAAATTTTTCATCGCCGCTTTTCCTTCGTTCAATTTTCTTTTCGTTCCTACAACATGTTGCCAATTTTGATGTCTGACGGCCATAAATCAAACCGTTTAAAGTCGCCATCGCTATAGCCAGAAAGCCAGAAAAAGACCAAGACCGAGTTGAGTTATTCATTCATTTTTGGGCCAAAACATATAAGCCATTTTTATTCCACACCAAAATGTCTCGTTGATCGTGTGTGATTGTGTGTCTGTTGGGGGTATTTGCTTGCGTAGGGGAAGTCTTAAACAAATTCGTGATTAACGGGGACATCACTATCTCATCCAAGGAAAACGACCGTTGGAATTTTGATAAAATTTAACAATCAACTAAATGATGGGCTCTCGCAGTCATGACTGGGTCTCCATCAACGCCAATGGGGGACCTTGCCGACCGTTTTTCCTGCAAGAAGTAGGCTTCAGTAGGCTTCTCCAAATGCCTTAAAAATATCCCCAAACTCACCACAATTGAATGAATTATTGCCCTTGCTATACTTCGGCGTGTCCTGCATGGAGGGTGAGCTGCGGGTTTAGTGGGTAAAAGGATTGCTGGTGAGGCCTACGATTAGGACACGCTAAACCCTCCCCGAGATCTACTCACTTCAGGCCGTTGCGTACATCCCGGTCGTAGATGGACTTCATGCGATGGCCCTGCTGCTGTGCCTGCTGCTGCTGGGCATGATTATGGTGCTGCTGCTGGTAATACTGCTGATGCTGGTATTGCGGCGCCTGGTGGTACTGCGGCCGCTGCTGCTGCTGCTGCATGGGCTGGCTGTACTGCCACATGCCATCGCCGTTGCTGCCGCCGCTGCTGGCCATCATCTGGCCGGGGCTGGTGTTCCAGCTGCCGGCATGCGAGGGCGAGGAGGGGCAGGGGCTAGCTCCGCCCGTGAGGCGACCCTGATGCAACTGCGTGTTGGAGCCCGACTGGCCGTACTGCTGCAGTGGCTGCATCTGGCTCATCTGGGACATCGGCTGCATCTGGCCCATCGTTGACATAGGCTGCAGGTCGGGCAGCACGGCATTGATCCCGGGGGCATCGATGCTGCCCATGGTATTGCCCATCATGGGCACCATGGTCATGCTGCTGAGCGGCGCCATGGCTCCGATTGGCAGCTGAGACACTGTGGACATAGGCGTCATCCCGGCGTTGCCCCCTCCGGGCATCATGTTCAGCGGCATGCCCTGCATGGGGTACGAGGACATCTGGGGAATGCCCGATGGCATCTGCATCTGCAGGTTCATCTGCGGCGGATTCAGCGGCTGAACATTCATGGACTGACCCTGTCCCTGGCCGGGATTCATGGTCATCGTCGGATACTGGGGCACGCTCTTCATCTTGAGGGCAGGATGCAAGAAGGGTTAGTGGCCATACAGAGTTACCTTCTGCAAGAATCCGTACCTTGGAATCGGCATACATGCCGTAATCCGCTTCGTAGGGCACCGAGCAAAAATTCATCTTTTGTGGAAAAGTCGAAAATCGAAATATCTAGAAAAGTTTTTACTAAAAATTTTTCACGATTTATTAAAATTTTTCACCGAGAATTTTTACTTTTTGGAAGAGAGAGAGAGATCTGTATGTTACGACGAACAAACTACTAATGAAAAATATAAAAAGGCCCCGTCCCAAAGCCCACAGACGGGTGACATTTAGAGATGAGGCCTACTACGATCTCGAAATCTGTGTTAAGAACTTGGGCTTTAGGATTCCAAGCACTTAAACTTTAAAAAATATATTTATGCCAGGGAAATCTTAAGGAACTTTCGGGTCCGACGAGGATTTGGAGAAAACGCGGAAACAACCCGCATTTCCTGGAAAACTCTGACGGGGAGGAATATTGTGATTTTTCTTAAAAACTAAAAGTTTTTCGAATTTTTCCCCTTGATCCCTTGTTCTTTGTGCTTTTTATGGAACCATATCCCCAAACCGTCCGTTCTTCTTTGTTAAACTTTATTTATAGTAAGTAGCCCTCGAGAATAGGGATTATTTTAGTGGCTTAAACTAGTTGCTTCGCTCCCCTGGGCATATCGTGATCAGCTATGTGGCCACGCCCTCAGCCACCGCACCAAAGCCACCAAGGATGTGTCCAGGACAATTAATTTTGCCCCGGCTTGTCAGCTTATTGTTTATCTACATAAATACGGGAGAGAGAACACGAAGAGAAACGGCTGCCCGTGAGCTGGCGTGTCATTTATTCTGCTCTGCTCTGCTCCTTCCTCGCCTCGCCTTGCCTTGCCTTGCCTTGCCTTGCCGACTTTCGATATCCTTCTGGCCGTGGTGGTGCAGTTGCCACACCATTTATGCCATTAAGTCATTAGCTTTGTTTAACAAATAACAAACTGTCAATGAGTTGATTAACGATGTTTTTCGCATGAACTGCAATTAGCCGACGCCGTCGCCGTGGACGTTCGCCGCCCGAGTTGTTCCGTCTGACAAATGGGTGTGATTTCGCTCCCAGCGGTGTTCCATTGGCTGGTGCACTGGATGGCCGGATGGCTTTCTGGCTGGATAGATGGATAGATGGGCGGTGGGGTCGGTTGGGTGACAAGCACTCGTTATTGATGCGCCCCCAAGTTGCCGTCACTTGGCGGCAATAATTGTGTATTGTACTCCAAGTCAACGGCAATAGACATAGTCATGGAGGAGCAGTCACACTCATCACCGTCACACTCATCCTTGCAGTGTTGGCACTTTGACTATTTTACGGTCAAGGATTATGTGTAGTTGTAGTTATTTTTTAATATATTAATTACATTTAAATAGAGAGAGGTGGGTTTGATTATTATTTACTTTTTGTAGCACAATTCTTAAAAGAAATTAATACTTAGAAAAATAACTGAAGCATTAAGAGAACATTTATTATACATATATGTATGAAAAGTTAATAATATATATGCACCAACGCAATTACACTCGTTGACAAGTGTCAGCCACTCTCATTGGCATCTCCTCTCGGAAGCTACACGTCCTCCATTTACTATCCCATTTCTGCCTGTTCCTGCCGTCGACGTGACGCGCTTTATCACTCATTCACTCGCTTGCAAGCACGCTCCCCAGTTACCCACTTATTCAGGGCCCACTCCACCACTTGGCCACTCCAGCTCAGCGCGGAGTGCTGCTGGCGCCCCGGCTCATTGCGATCCCATGCACTTGTATTTCCATGTCCAGGAGCGGAGTAGCAGGAAAGTAAAATATGGCCCTTAATGGAGGTATTAAGAGCTATCTATGGAGCCTATAATAATTGGTATTCAACCAAGCTGAAGACTATTAAACTAGTTAGGATTTTATATAAAAATAATAATTTAAACATATTATTTATTTTTTATTTTTACTTAATGTTAAGTATATCCTTAAGGGAGCCTTCGCGTAACAGAATATTTATATTCTATATATCTTAATGAAAACACCAAAGCCACCTGATTCCGCACCTGTTTCAAAACTATTTACACTGTAATTATTATGCAAAATGCAATTGACTCCATTATTTACGATATTGTTAAAGTTCGTGAGCTGAGTGCTAAATGGGGTGAACTCTCGATATATTTACGTGGCTAATATTCTATATATGTATTTGTACATGTATATATTCCTATGAGTATTTTTGTAATCCGCCAACACACACACAATATATATAAATGAGTTTGTGTGCGTGAGGTCGCTAATTGCCTTTGCCAGAAAGTTAATTACGACAAAATTTGAAATTTTCAAAATTGGACTTGTCAAAAACATTTTGACATTTCCCCTCAGACTCCGCCCTGACACCCGCCAGAGCCACTCCTGCTCCGCGGCAGGAAATTAGTTTTACAAACTTTTGCGTTTTGTGCATTTCGCACTGACTTCTAAACCAAAAAGTTGGCATTCATTGTTGGCTTTCGACAACACTCATTATACGGCATAATAATGCCGACTATTAGCCCTCGAATATCAAACAAATATATAAATGAGGATGCCAAATGCCATTCATCAGATGGAAATGGAGTGTTGAGTGTCCATTTGCGTTACTTGCAAACATTTTGCCAATTGCCAGGCCTAATTAAGTGCCATGGATGCGTGTTAATGAGTGTGTGCCCAGGTCGAGTCGAGTGTCGCAAAAAATTGCATTTAAATTGCAGGCAAAAATAATTGTGAAATTAGCAGGGGCGGAAATGTCATCATTTTTGAAATTTGATTTGATTTTCGATGGTGTCATGCCGTCATGGTGAGTGGGAAATTAAAATGTTAGATTCGTTGTGTGTTTTGTGGGTTTCGTTGATGAAAGCAAATAGAACTCAGAGTGAAGGACTTTGTGCAACATTTAATGAGCAAAACACATACTTACCTGTTCTTGGTTCAACATTTAGTGAGCGGAATTTCCATTGTAAAAACGCGAGACAATCTCCCTGGCTCATTACAGCGAAGCTACAAGAAAGTGCGCTGCTTCGGACAAACTTTGCCGGAGGATTCCTCTGCTCATTACTCATTAGACATGCACGCCGGGGCCAGAAGTCTTTGATTTAACACCTAAAAGTGGAGCCTGAGCTGGTGAGCAACAAAGGCCTCATTAATTAGGAATGTTAAGATGATGAAAACTAATCTGCTAAAAGCACACTCTCGCTACTTTCCCCCATCCTCATCTGCATCCTTTGGGCGAGTCATTTGTCTGCCAGGATCAACGGAAGGAAGGCAGCAGGCAGGCAGGCAGCCAGAGAGAGTGGCTTCGGAGGCGTCATTGTTTGGCACCGGTTCACATGCGCTTAATGCACTTGGAAGCCATGGCTTCACCTTCGACAATGTTGCTGGATAAGCGCACAGACGGCAAAACACTGGCAACAAGGCAACAAACTAACCCAGAACCCAAGGAACACAAGAAGCTAGGAACAAGGACTCTGCGGAAGCGAGGGACAGGACCCGACCATGAGGCGAGAGGACGTCAAGCTGAAATCTGTGCAAATCACAAAATTGGAAAAATCGAGGAGCAACACTGGAGAAGGGCGGCGGGTGCCCAGCCAGCTAAATGCCAAGTGAAGTAGAAGCCGGAATCAGAATCGAGTCCTCCATTAGAGTTGGCCATAAAATAAGCAACTTGTATCGGTAGCTGCAGCACCGCCACTGGCCTCAAATCGCTTTCCTCAGTTTTGCACAGGGAGAAAGTGTGGATTTTGTATAGTAGGAACACTAGAATAATTTCTAAAATATTTTTAAGAGATATTGATAGTAGATATTTGAAAACCTTCGGACATTTTTTCACATTCATTTTGAATGTACATTTATCTTAAGGAAGGGAACATTTTGAAAGGAATGTACATTCAGCATAATGTTATTATATGGTGTAATTTTAATATTCAAATACTTTCGGGGCGAATGGCATTTTTTCACATTTACATTGTATACGCATGTACATTTTTGAAGGCACATTTACCAGAATGTGAAAATAAAACTGGAATTAGAATTATATACTATCGAAGTGTAATTTTCCCTTTTTGAAGAATGTCTTACAGAAATAAATAAACTCTTTTTTCCACATGTAGGAGTAAAATATGGTAGCAGAAAATAATCCTAAATTTTGAGAATGTTTTCCTAACTTGGGATATTACATTTTTCGCTCAGTGCACTCGTAAGCTCATGATGCCCCAATGCATGACGCTTGGCTGAGTGCAAATTCAATTAACTTGTTACAACACAAGCTCAGGATCAGCTTTGGCATCAGCATCTGCCCAGACGGGATTGGGATTTGTATCTCCGCATCTGCTGCTGCGCCTGTGCCCAGATACAGATACTCAACTGTACTTTTGCTGCACTTTGGTCCACGGCCCACCGTCCACGTCCCTCGCCAACTTTTGTTGATTCTATTTCGAATTTTAATTCCAATCAAATTGGTTCTTGCGGTGCGCGCTCAAACAAACAGTTATTTGATTTTCAGGCCCCACTCGGAAAATGCATTTTTCCTCATTCAATTAATAAAAGATTCCGAGTCCGAATCCGAATCCTATGCCGATTCCGATGGCAAACATGCATAGCCAATTGACATTTACATTGGGCCAGAAACACGACGACAAACAGAGATGGAAATTGCCAGGCGAAAGTCATGAATTTCTTAGCAACTCTTGAATGGAAATTAATAATCAAATGTCAATTACTCAACGGATTAGCAGAAGCCGGAGAAGCAGAGTAAATAGATGCAGGGAAAGCACGGATATAAGCAAGAACATGTTTGCTTTTGGGAGGAAAAGCAAGAATGGGGATTATGAGGCTTCCAAGGAGTTGATAGCTTTAAATTTTTAAGAATGTTTTGAAAGAGACAAGTAACTGCACTCAATATGCAACAGATTACCTTATTTATATATTAAATCGCTTTATCCTAACTCAACTTTTGCCTTGAATAACATTTCCCTCGTAAGAACTGACAAGAGCCGCCGTCGGGCAATATATTCAGGTCTTTCTCCTTTTATTGCCATTTTTCGACAGAACCTTAAAAATATATATCCCCGTTCGCCATCGCGGTCCATAATTTATGGCCTGTCCCAATGCCCGCTTCCATTATGAATTCATTAGCACCTGAGGGCTACGCAAAGCAGAGCCAACGCAACGCAAAAAAAAGGGGAATCTAAAAACAGAAGTAAGTTGACGTTTCCACCGACACAAAAAAAAGGTCTCAGAAGCACAAAGAGCACAAACTTTAGCGGGGTATTCCAGCTAATGTCAATAGGTTGAAAATTAAGACCCAAGGGCCGGGGGAAAGTAACCGAAAAAATACGAGAAAGTCCGCTGAAATGCCGACTCTTTAAGACCTCTGATCCTTGGGATTTCAATCAAATACACTTATTTGCATATCAGGAGTTACTCTTTGGTAAACTAAACCCACATAGTAGCTCAGAAATTCCGAAACTGAGACTGATTTGCTGCACAAATGATGCGATCCGTGCGGGACGTGCTCCGCCGTTTTCGTGGTAGCAAATCGATGGTCGCCACTGCCACTTGGCTCAAACCGATGCACGTTCCACCAGCTCTGTCAGTCCCAACTGGCTGGATGCATTCGCAATTAGATGGGAAGCTGGTGCGGTCTCTCAAGGATTTGCCGAGATTTTGCGGCGCTAAACAGCTAAATGGCCGTGACAGCTGCAATCGATGTTGGCCAGGCCAGGCCAGCCCAGGCAAACCGAACCGAACCGGCAATTTCTTTTTCTGTTAGCCAAATCCTGCGACATTTTATGACGTCTGCTCAGTGGCAGTCTCGTTTGTTTGCCTCGAACTCTTATCCTTGTCCGCATCCTTGGCCGACCGACCGGTCGGTGTCACCTTTAAGGCGTTGCCAGCAAATCAACGTCACGTCCGCCGATCCAAGACGTCCATAAAAAATGTCTCCGTGTCTGGTTCGCCTTTCCATTCTCAATTCTCCATTTCTGTGTCCGCACGAGTTGAGGAATAGTTTTGCTGACTGCTGCAGAAGTAGCCATCCAAAGTTGACCCCCCTTCCTGGGTAGGATTCTATGTGTGTATGTTCAGGTTCGGCTACGTGCCTTGATCTGCTCACACAAGTTCACCAGAGAGCTGCAGGCAAGGTCACCGGGGGTCACTAAATTGGGGGTGATGGTGCTGTGGGGTTGGGAGGAGAGACTAGCTCGCCAGTTTATTTGTCGCAGTTGACAAATTGATATGAATTGGTTGAGAAATCTGTTGCATAGGCAAGCGATTCTGGACGAATAATCTAGATATCAAATGTATATCGATATAATCGATCTAAATAATCGATGAATTCAAAGATTTTGTGAGTTTCTTCTAGGGTTTTATGCAGGATTGAGTTGGGTAACTTGTATATTTGTTACAGAAAGTGTTTTGAAGTACTTGGAAAGGTCGAAGAAATAATGCAAAGCAAGAAATATAATCGACAAATGCTTAATAAATTTCGATAAATATATTTATAAACTGATTATTAATTAGTAAATATAAGAAGATAAGGGAATTAGGGGATAAACTTTAATGATAGATTCCAAGTTGCGCTTGTAACCTTTACGATTTAATTGTCTTCTTCATTCGGTGAATGAAGCCTACCTTTCAGCACTTGAAATGTCAAAAGTTCACAGCATTTCCGGCTGAACTTTAAGCTGATAAAATGTTGTATTTCTCCCTTTTGGTAGTCGTATCGATGATTGCCGGCCGAGAAGAGAAATCGTCGGCCCATTCAATAAGTCAGAGTTCGGCATTTGTCATGTATTGGTCCCTCCGCCTCCGCCTGCTAATGTCGTTGCACATTTAAGTCCACGTGTCCATCCTGTGTGTGTGCATCCACTACGCACATAGCTTCCTCCACCTTTGATGTTGGCGTGTAGGCCCCCAAATCCGGCCCTGTGTCGGTGCCTGTGACTGGGCCTCCGCCTGTGCTGAGTGTTCGTTGGTTTGTTTCACTTCAATCAGTTGTCGGTTGACTGCTTTCGTTAAGTGCCATCTTTGCATGTGTCCATGGGGCTCGGGTACGGGTCTGGGTCCGGATCCGCGTCCCTTTTGGCCCCCTTAACCCCCATCGTCGCTCGTCCGACACGCAATGCAGAACCTCTCGTATCCCTATGGCCACATTGCAAATTATTTGGGTCTGTCACAGCCGTGATTTGGACTTTTGATTACTTGATTACGTTTGCAATGCGTTTCGTTTCCTCTCTCTCGCTCGGCCGGTCTGTGGCACTGGTCATTGGACACTTGCTGAATCTTTCCGTTGGCCATCTGGTTCCAGCCCCCATCCCCAGGTGCACGTGGAGAAAAATTATGGTCAATAAAAAGGCATTAGTTTGGTACTAAAACTATACCTTAACTTACATTTTAAGGAACATCCTAGGTACTAAATAAAAGGAATTTTATATCTTTCTTAGTAATATTTTGACCATTTCCTTTTCTGCGAGTGCACAAAACCACCGACAAACGCCATCATCGGATGCGGGCTGCCTGCCTCTCCCTCGTCAATGATTTAAATGGAGGTCAAGTGGAGTTCTCGTGATTGACGCAGCACATTGAACGTTTCTCACTGGCCTGGCTGGCACATCCTCTTCCTCCCCCGACCCGCGTCCTGTCGAGTCAATCTTTTAGCCAAAATGTAATTTGCACATTGATTACATGAAGAGAAAATGAGTTACGCTGCAATTTAGTGCCGCAAATGAAGTGAAACCGATCGGCAATTTGTTGATAGTTTTGTCCCCAGCTGCGTCACAGATTACAATTGTGGTGGGTTGGGTTGTGGAGCTAGGAACGTGGAATTTAGAGCTCGGTCTGAGATGATTGGTTACTCCGATGAGTCATCGTGGTCTGTCATCAGCTTAAAGGAAAGTATTGCTTGGAAGATGAGCAGAGATGTTAGAGATTTATTAAGGCTCAAGCGAGGAGAAGTTGAGTAAATAATATAATCATTGGTATTTAAAGGAAACTATTTCTTATTTATGCAAAGTATATGCTGTTTTCGTAGATATTTCAATATAAAACAATGTGGATAGACAAATATTGTATTAAATAATTAACAATAGATATATTTGGATCGGAAATAATTAAAATTTCTGATTATTTGCAGCCTTTTTAGGCATTTTCCTTATTACTCGTCGATGTAACCTTCCAAATAATGTATAAAATGGCTATTAACCCCTTAAAAATTCACCTGACCTATGCCAACACTCGTGCCCCGAGTGCTTGGCATAATATTGTTGAAAAGATACCGCCAAGCAGACAGTTTGCTTTGCCGGCCACCTTAAAATATCCAGCACGCTTGGCTTTAACCAAACAGAAAGCCGCTTAATTGCCGGCCATTTGACCGGCGGCCATGTTCACTCCTCTGCCGGCCCATTATCGTGTATAAATCAGTCAACACCCAGTCGCTCAATTTTCAACACTTGACTATTAAAAACTTTGGCGAATTTATTTAAGGTGGCGCGGAGCGTGGAGGGGACTCCGAGGGGACTGGGGCTGGCCGGAGGCGCCAGCGGCCTCTCGCAGAGTGGAGTTAATTGCTCGCTTCCATGTTGTTTATTCTTGGTATTTTAAAGAAAATAATTCATAAATTAATTCGGACATGAGCGAAAATATGAGCAGCAAAAAGTAGCGAAAATATTTCGAGCGCGCGCTGCGGAGAAAACGTTTTATGAAAAATCACCTCATAAATTTGCGCAGCTACGTGAACAGCGGCAATTATGATCGGGATGTTTTTTTGCGTTACGTTACGTGACCAGGTCGAAGAATCAACATCAACCTTTATTTGCTCAACAATTTGGCAACAACAAGGGCCTTTTTGTTAACAACTTATCAAAAATTATGTCAAAATTGCAGCGCCAAAAGGGCTGCTGGCTGCCCGGCTGCCTGGCCTCATGGGTTAAGGTTAACCCCACCACTGCGCCCTGGCCGTTGCCGCTGATTGGCATTCAAGCACTTCATTACAGCAATTGCCCCATTGAAGCCCAGCTCCCAGTGCGAGGAATTGAAATTTCACGCAAGTTGAGCACACAAGAAGGAGCTGCCGGCATCAAGTGTGTGGAGTTAAAAAGGGAAACCAGCGGCGGCGCAGAAGGGTTAAACGGGGCGAGGCGGGGCGGGAAGAAAAGGGGGAGTGGCAGCAAAAAGGGAGTGCAACACATGCAAAGCAATTTAAATGTCGGCCATCGCCTGAGTACTCCCTTCAGTCTGCACACTGAGAAATAATCGGAAACAGAATATCCCTTGAGAGTTTTTTCAGAGAGAAACCACGCTGTGAGGAGTAGAAAAACAAAATCTACAAATTGATTGGGTCTATCTTCAGTCTGCAGTTACAGAAAACAAATTTACACATGGTTGCAGAAGAGGATTTCAAAAATAAATTTCAAAGAGAAATTCTAAATTTATTATGGGTCATATTTTCCATTGCTGTTTTGCTCAGTGCCTTGGCCATTGGACATGCTCCCGTTTTTGCATTGTTGACCGCTGAGTGATGCAGGTTCCCTTTTCCGAAACCCTTTTTATTCAGCTTGTTTGGGGCTCCTCGCTCGCGTTTTTCGCGCCGCGCAAGCCGATAATTTATTAAAGGCGATTATTATGGCCTGGTTCGGACGAGTTTGCACTCGTCTGGGAACTGCGAGCTGCGAGCTGAGAATGGAACTGGGAATGGAAAAGGAAAAGAGGGGGCAAAGGGACCGACCTGCGTGTTGTGGTAATTTACTGCCCGCGGGTAGGGGCGGCCCTAGGAGGGGTTTAAAGGGAGGAGATCCCCATAGCGATCCCTGGCCGTGTTGTACTTTGAGGTATTTACATATGAAATGTGTTAAATTGAGCTCTTTTTTAGCGCAAGTTTGTTTTAGCGAACAAATTGCTGGCGAGGCGTAGTACCCTTGCCCTCCCCTTGTATTTTTATAAGCCCCCATTCGCCGTGGAATTATAGTTTCAACATTCCGGCAACTCAGACGCGCGGGGCTCCACATAATCGGCCGACGATTTGATTAAAAAATCGCACAATCATCGCATGAAGGACCAGGCCGGACTCAGGACTGCGGACCACAAAGGCACCCCAAGGGTCCCTCAATGACGATGACGTCGGCGGGCGCTGCTTGTGCCTTCCATGGCTCCTTCAAACTAATGAAAAATTTGCATATCGCCTCCCGAAAGTGGAAAGTTTGTTTTGTTTGCCGGGGGCGTGGCATCGTAAAGTGCATTCAACTGTTCGCATTTTTTTAAACAGCACATTTGCGCCGCCGCCCCGCTGTTAGTTTTAGTTTGTGGTGCTTTGCCACTTTGTGGTGCAAATTTTAATTGCTTTTATTTGGAATTAGAATTTAAGCGAGCCTTGAGCTGGCTGGCAAAATAATTGCAGTTTGAGGGATATCTGAAAAAAAAAAGCTCGCGATTTGAAATCACCTATTTGCGTGCTTTAAAGTATGCAGTAGAGATTTTAAATGGAAACTGTTGCATTCTTTTAAACAGCAAAGTAATCCCGCAGATTTTAAATCCCATTTTATATATTACCATACAAAAATCCTCACAAAACCCAAATCAACTATCACATAAATGTGAATAACTATCCCAAAGCGTTAATGGCAGGACAATAGATATTGCCAAAGTTTCTGTATTTTTTTGTCAACCCCATTAGAACGACTTAAGTAAGACACTCAAATCAGAATTGACAGCGCAATCAAATCTACGATCCTTTACCAGTTCCTCCTCCCTCCCAGTTGATTTGGCCAATGGCTAGGGGATTCCCTGACTCCCACTTGGTCACGGAGCCTACTTTTTATGGGCCGCAAAACTTTACGCAAAGCTTCCTTCGTCCTTCCTCTTGGGGCCTCCCAAAGGAAATGTCCAATTTGACAGCCGAGACGCCCAAATTGAAGACATGTGCTGAATTTTATGGCTTTTAAATAAGAAACCATAAAAGACGACAAAACAAAGGGACAGTCGAAGAGTCGGACAGGAAAAGGAGCAAAAAGGAGTCAACAAACCGGAAATTGTCAAAGGAATCAAACTAAACTGAAAGCGAAAACATTTTGATTATATACGACAGCGTTGTATATACTTATATATTTAAAAATAGAATGATACAATTTTATGCGCATTTCAGGCAACGAAATGGAAAGTCCTTGGAGGGGAAGCTGGGTTCTTGCTACGCGGAGAGAAATAAAGACCTTATTCAACGGTTTGAACTGCTTGAAGAGCTTAAAAATCGATACGAGTTTTAAGACAATTAGAAAGGTCTTTAAAAGTATAAAATTATTTATTTTGTATAACAAATTTTTATGCGGATTAATATATCCTAGCATAATTTTAGCCACATTCTTATATACTTTTCAATTCTTTACCTAGAATTCTATATTTCTTGAAGTTTCTTTTATAGCTAGACATTTGTTTCTGTGCAGATCTTGAGTACTCCATAATGAATGAACACTGTTCCAGGGCAACGCCTTCCTGTCTTGGTTAAAATTACAAGAGCCGCCGGCCATGGCGATGGCGATGGCTTACTTCGTTAACTTCGGCCACAAGGGACCGGAGAAGGCGGAAAAGGGTGTCGGGGGTCAGCGCGAAACGGTAATGAAAACAAACGAAACGGGACAGAAATGAAACGCATCTCGGATGCTCAGAGACCCTCCCCAATCCGCCCTAGAAAATGTCCCAGTAAGAGTAACCGACCAGCAAATGCTATTTACACATCACAAAAAAAAATATGGCAGAGGCAAGGCGACAATGAAACGAATTCATGATTCTGGCAAGTTAAACGCTGCTGCCAGTGATAATGACAAGGCCAGAGAGGCAGGGAAAGGGGGAGGAAATAAATAGGACGAAGAAGGAAAACTACAGAGAGAGGGAGAAGCCAACAGTTGGTAGTAAAAGCATTTAGATTTCACTTAAAAGAAACTAAAAATGCAAAACGAATGCCAGCCAGCAGCCACACCCGCACAAAGCGATGATGGAAGGAAATGAAAGAGCTAAAGGTGTAAGAAAATCGAGGTAGAAAATGGGGAAAACCACAGTCAAATGATGGGTAGCAAGTGCTTTGGGTATAAACTAGGGAAAAACTAGATAGAGAATGCTAAAAGCTTTGCAATCTTTGTTAATTGCGGGGTGAGCTATGAAAATTGGGGGATGCCCACCTGAATTTTCCGCAGCACCTCAATTAAGTGGAAAGCTACAAAAGGGAAAACGCAATGTCCGAGAGTGTGAGAGAGAGAGCAAAAGTTAATTGATTTAAAATGTTAAGACCCCCCGAAGAACTAGAGAGAAAATCACAAAATTAACTTCGATTGCCGCTGACATAGGTAAAAGCATTTGTTGTCCTCTTTAATTTTGCCCTTTTCTGTTCCATTTCCTCTCTGGGGAAAGCCTCTTATCGAAAGCCCAGTTCATTCCCTCCACTTATCCATCGATATAACCGATAATCGTTTGGCCTAAGCCAGGCACAAATCACAGAGATTTCCCATGCCCTCGAAAAAGCTATTATGTGTGTGTTGTGTCCATCTGATGAATCGTGTATTAAATGCTTTCTGCTACACAGTTGGGCTTCCTTAAGTAAAACTTATTGTCTGGGCTGCATTATCTGCAATTACAGTAGTTTGAGATTTTCATAGCATATTTTTCAGAGCCTTCTCTGGAGAAACCCCCTGCAAAGGTGTCTATACTTTGCATCCCTATAAATTACCCTATTTATTCCAAGTAGTAGGCACTGTAACTCTTTCATACCCTATCTCGTTTCGCTGTCTAGTTGCCTTTGTCTCAATTCCCTACTTTCTTTGTATAGTTGCCTGGCTGGGCATAGTGTGACAAAATCGCTTGAGCCGGCTTAACGAGGCTTGTAATTGAATTATGCGATTTCATTGTGATTATTTCCAAAGCCCTCCTTCGCGGGGGCGCCGAGGGAGCAGAGGGAGGGCCGCTGCCTGGTTGCCTTGTCACTTCTGAGTAATGAGATACATAAAAGTTATTTAAACTTTTAAATCCGCGTCGCTGCCTTTTACTTTCGCATTCCATTTCATCCCGACCCCTGGCAGAAAAAGGGGAGCTAAAAGCTGGCTAGTTAAACGTTTGAAAAGTTTTCCAACTGAGCCGCTGAAATGATTTGGAAAATTACAACAACTAAGGGCCACACCAGCCAGAGGGAGACGAGGAGTAGCGCAGATCAGAGGAGCTGACAAGGAAATACAAATGAGTCGTCGTTTTTACGGCCGCCCCCTGAAGAATGCTGCTGTTGACAGTCGCTCTCGACTCGACTCCCGCCCCCCCAATTTTCCTAGCCCCCCCTCATACGCCTCGCGTGCATTTTCCACATGCCAGAGGAAAGGGTTGATTGGCATTTCTCGCAGAGTAAGCAAAAGTTTTTTCCTCTCCTCTCCTCTGTCTATATATATTTTTTTTGCAGCATCTTTGTTTCTGTGGGTGCCAAAAAACCTCCCCTAGCCGCCCACACAGAACCTCTATTAAACATAGGCCACTCGGAGAAAATATTGCTTAAAAATTAAAAATTTAATTTATTTAAATTTAAAAAATTGCATTGAAGAAAATATAGATCCTTTTAAATTATGAAATAAGATTATTTCTTGAATTAAAATTAAAAATTATAAAATAGGATTATTTCTTGAATTACCCAAGTTTTTTAGGTCGGCTTTTAATGGTCGTCCTAAAAAGGTCCATCTTTGTCCGTTGTCCGCCTGTTCGTTTGTCCGTTAATTTGTATAATCACCGAAATTTCATACCAAACTTGGTATGAACAATTTTTATACATTTAAATTAATTAACTTAAAGCTAGCTCAAACATTTATGACACAGTTTCAGTACCGTCTTGTTTTGTTCCCAGTGTAGCCCTCGCCGGCACATAGGCAAGTGTTTCATTTTTTGGCTGATTGCTAGGACTTGGCTCTCTGTACATCTCTCTCTATCCCGTTTCATCTGGCGCTGGAATGGGTAATGGTGATGGAGCTGGTACTGGTACTGGCACTGGCACCCCCCTGGCGGCTCATTGCCTTTGTGGGCGCCTATTTGGCCTGACTGTGTGTGTAGCCCAGCCAGCTCTCTGCCTCTGACGGCCTCCGACGGAATGCCGAAAATTCATTTGTATTTCAAAATCCCTTTTTGATGAACTCTACGTTTTCTCGTGGCGCTCGTGTTTGTCAGCCGGTTGCTGGGATATTTTTTTCGCTTTGTCTCTAGTGCGACGCCAACGTGTTTCTCTCAAGGGTTTTGGCTGTCTTCGCCTTCGGCCTTGCTCCTTACTGTTTTTACTGGTTTAATGCGATTGCTTAAAATGCTTAAATACACGCGGAATAATTCGCAGGAAGAAGCGAAAATATATAAGTTCAAGTACATGCAGAGAGAGAGAGAGAGAGAGAGAGAGAGAGAGAGAGAGAGAGAAAGTCCTGAGTAGGGTTTAACATCTAGGCTAGGTAAACACTGGTATTCCGCCTAGTTTCCCCCTTTGCTTTCCCAACTTGATCCCCCAATACAGACGCCATAAATTATCATGGTAATGTAGATTTGTGCGAGACGCCAGAAGGGTCCGTATCCGGCGGAATCAGGGCCCGGGCCGGCCTCAATTACCTTTTGTCTTTGGCCACGGGGAAGTACCCGTATCCGTGCTGGTACTCCTGCTCCTTGAATCATAATTGCAGTTGCGGATGGCCCTTGAAAAACTTTAATTGCTTGTCGGCGGGTAGATGGACTTGTGGGTGGCGGTGGGTCCTAAACCGATTTATTTGATTTATGGGCTGTAGGTGCTTAGTGCCGCCAGACAGGCTCCATTCTCATTTCCATTCCCATTCCCCAGAATTGAAGTTTCGCTTTCGCCAAATTGAATCAATAAAGGCTGCAGCATGAAAAAAATGCGGCGAAACTTTTGCGATTATAATTTATTGTGTTTTTACCCCCGCAAACAGTTTTTTGCACTTGCAATTAATGTCAGACACACAGACGACGACGGCCAAAGGATAAAGAGACGGCGACAAAGACAGAGAGAAGACGAATAAAAAACAATAAAAGCGAATTACATTAAAATTACACAATCAGCAAAAAGCAGCGGCGAAAGGAAGAAAATGGAAAGGGAAACGGAAATGGAAACCTTGTTACGCTGCATGAGCAAAAAAAAAAAAAAAAAAAAGGAAAAACGAAGAACGACGACGGCTTTAATAATAGAACTTGGAACACTCTTCTAAATAATTCTAAATAATAGTTTAAGACTCGCAAAGCTTAACTATAAATTTTGCTATCTCTAAAAAATTGCACAAAAAAATGGTATGGTATTTTCTAACATTATTTTTAATGATTTAACCTATGATAAAAACGATAACTCCTCTTAAAAGAGTATAGAAAATACGGAATGATAAAGGGGCAGTGGCGGTGGCTGATTCCAGCGGGGAGTCTTGGCAACAGGTTCCTGAAACGCAATTGAAATTGTTGTTAAACGAGTTTTAATTAGACAGGCGAAGCTGCAGCAGCCAAAAGCGGCTAAAACAATGGGGCTCCGAGTCAGGTAATTCCGCGAGGGGGCGGCAACTAATGGTATACTAATTAGATGATAGTCAATGCGAATGATGTGCGAAAATTGTGAATGATGTCTGTAAGAGAGTGTGTACTGCTGTCACGCCCCTTTGCATGGAAATCAAATCGGGGAACTGCAGCCAAAAGAAGTTCGCTTAATTACTTTCTTTGGCGAATTAGCGGAGGCGGAAATGAACGCGGAGATGAGCCCAGAGAAGGATGAAAGCGAACAGATACAGATACAGAAGGAGAGTGAGAGAGATTCTCTAGAGACAGGACCCGGAGGAGTACTGGCAATAAAAGAGCTAATCACTGCTGATGGAGATTAGTGAGTGGAGAGGAGTGCCATTGGGGATGTGGTGCTAAATAACAAGGGAAAAGCTGTCTGTGGAATATAAAAGAGAACTTAAATTGGTAAATTGAGAGAGGATGGAGCTTTTTAAAATAAAATTCCAGTCACTTAAAGCTGGCCAGAGAAAAAGTGAATTTACATCTTGAAAATAAGCTTACTTATCGATTAATAAACAACAGATTACGATTAGCATAGTAATTCACAATATATTATTCTCAAAAACTATTTTTTTTGTTCCTGGAAATAAATAAAATGTAGGAAGAATTTCTTTTATAAATATCTTAAACGATTTACATAATAGAAATACCAGTAAACAACTACCAGAGCATTTTGCCATATAATATCGCATCCTATTAATTTCTATTTACATTTTAAAGCCACACGCCTCTCCTGGGCCCAGCTCAGCTTTAATTTTGCCCCATAAGAAGTCAACACTTAATTAATGCCAATGAAGTAATTATCATGAATAAATCATGGGCAGGCTCTAAAGGAAATGAATGAGCAGGCCAGGCACGTGAACAGAAAGACACCTCCTGACTCCGCTCTGACCAGGCCTGCTTAGGCATGTTCTTTTCCCCACAAGCCAGATGTCCCGATGTCCCGATGCCCCGATGCCCCGAGATGGACCCGAAAACGGACAGACATTTGTCGCTGGGCGAGATTGATTGAGCGTAACCTCGACGCGTTTCTCATTGTCGTTTCGTGGGGGAATCGCTGAAATTTCTTGGCGTTTTCGCTCTGTGTTAAATTGCTGGAATCGCTGGACTGGGGACTGGGATTCGGACAGACAAAGCCATCTAGCTGTGGCCACCGATGCATGCCATCCATCTGGACCCGCTCTTTTTTTTTGCTTCTTTGAGGATTGCGCGAGCTGACAACGGAATTGATTTAATGCTTTTTGCACAGGCACAGGCACAGCCACAGGTGGAGTCCAGTCCAGTTTCAGTCTTGGCTGTCGTCCGCATCTCACAGATTCGACTGGCTCCTCTTAATTGGCCTCACTTTGGCGGTGCCCGATGCCCGGTGGTTGGGCCGCTTTTTTGTGTCTGGCAGAAAACATTTTAATTATGGCCGGGTGATAGGAACAGTCGTATGGGGATTCCGGGCAGCACAAAGGCGGGGTTTGATAAGCGCATAATTGCCTTCAATTAAGCCGGGCAGAAACTTGTGGGGACACCTTTAAGCTCAAGTTAATTGAGCTATCCCGTTTGGATAGTGGATAAAAAAGAGGGAGGGTCAGCCGAGGATTGTTGCTAGTTTGGTCAAGTTAAAAATTACTTTTTTGTTACTGGGAAAATTCGAAAGACAAATGCAACCTCTCGAGCATCACTGGAAAGTATTGTAAAAAAATATTTAATACACAGTTACAAGATTTAAACCCTCAAGAAAATGCATGCTAAATATCCTTTTATTGTCTTGGATGATTTACTTAAATTCCTCGCCTGAAACTGACAGCTTGAGTATCAGAAATCACCGTATTTTATAGTGCCAATGACAATGTGGATGAAAAATCAGCAGCAAAACTCTGGGCATCAATTATCCCAATCGAGTTTTCGTTTTAAATTAAATCGTGACATGTCGGCCAAATCTGTGTCGCCTCACACCGAGCTTATCCCAGCCCCGGCCCCGGCCCCCTTTTAAATGGAAAATGCCATGTGTTTTGCCTGCCTCTCTTTCATTTTCGACTCTGAAATTTTCATTTTCCAAACTAACAAACAAAAAGCCGGCGGAGTAAAAGGCATTTGCATTTTTCTCCCATTTTGTTCTATTTTTTTTTCGTATTTTAAAATTGAAACATTTATTTATAAACAGAGAGTGGACAGGACACAGGCCAGACCGGACCAGACGGGGGATCGATAAATAAAAATAGGATAAAAGCAGCAAACAAAGGACGAAACATCAAAAATGAAACGGCATTTCAATCAACAACCAAAAGTGTTCCATCGGAGTGGATTTGCCAGGGAGAGGGGCAGTGGAAATGGGCACGGGAATGGCTTGCAGCAAGCCCGGATTCTGGTTTTCGGTTCGGCTTTTTTCCTGCCCAGCGCTCTGTGTGCAGTTTTTGTTTTCGATTTCGGCTCTCGGTTTGGTCTCGGTCTGTATTTTAGTCCCTCTCTTTGTTTGTTGGCCAGCAAAATGTTTTCACACCAACTTGGCCCGGAGAAGGTTTTTTCTGGGCATTTAGCTCTCGCTTTTGTGATTTATACGATGCTTTTTGGCATGCTGTGCATAAAAAGTGCAATCCACTTGATGTTTGGGTTTTCTATTTGCCTTCTTTTTGTTTTAATTAAAATCGCAACTTTAATCAATCGCCATAGTTCGTATCGGAAATTGACGAAATGCAACAGCCAGGCGGAGGGGTTGCTTAAATGGTCTTTGCACATGAAGAAAAATAATTAAAATCACTGAACATTTTGTTTAAAAATTCAGGGGTGCCTAGGAAATGGCTAAAAGAATGCTATAGAATGTTTAACCTTGGAAAAATTGAAATTTTCAATGATTTGAAAAGATTTCAAATCCATAGGGATTTCTTGATTAATATAATGACTCATTAACTGAAATATTAATTTATACCACGAACTAAATAAATTCCAAATTTATTTATTTGTGCATTTGAGCGAATTTCAAGATGACATCGCCTGTCGGAAGTTGGAGTTGGTCGAGCTCTCTTGTCCACAATTGGTTTTCCATCAAACAAATTGAAACACTCGCTCAGTCACTCAGTTAGTCAAGTCTTTCGGCAGTCACTCAGTCAGTCGGTCGGTCGGTCGATTCTCTTCACTGCACTTAACTTAAAAACGTTTCATTTTATGTGGCCCCCGTCGATGGGGCCATATCTCCGGGGACTTTGGTTGGGCTTTCGAGGCCGGAAGACTCGAGACTGGGGGGTTGGTGTTGGGGTTAGTGCTGCGGCCATAAAGTATGCAACTTCATTGATAACATTTATTTCAAATGCACTCAAAAACCACTCAATAGTATGAAATTTGTTGCAGTTTACCTGCAACACAAGCACACAAACTTGAACATCCCTGGGGAGAATGTGTGGAGCGTGCTCGTATCGCATGTCGCTGCCTTTAACCCTGGCAAATGAGCAAACAGATGAGAATCATCGGCCTGAGAGTGTGTGTGTGGGCGAAGACGGGATACCCTGGAACTATTGTATATTACTTTTTGGGCCGCGAAATGACTGTTTATTAGAAGGGTGTGCCAGAAAAATAGCTTGGGGTTTTAAATCGTCCAAGGGCATGCTACACAATTTTATTTCTTACAAAATTTTGGAATTTATTATTTATTGCATTATTTTGGAAGCCTTTTTAATTGATTTTAAAGTTAGCATGTTAAAGTTCATATTCTATGGTTCAATATGATACTCATCTATGGTTAATTCTGGAAAAAACTTATAATATACTTTTAGACACGGGACTTAAATGATCTGCTTTCCATAGATTATAATATTATCTTTATATAAATAGTGTTAAGACTAAGGAAATATTTACAAATTTATTCCTATCCATCGACAGCTCAATGTACCACTCAGTGTCGGACTATATGCCCGGGTATAAATAGTTCTTTATTGTATTTCCCACATGCTTTGCATGTCTGGCCCCCCAATACCCCACATTCCTGCCGCCCAACCCTCCAGCCCTCCCCCGAATCGAATGTAACAATATATTCTGCCTTTGTATTACATAAATTTCATTGAAGTGCTTCCATTCATTTCCCGTTCGTTGTGTGTGCATATTATACACACAGCTCTATAAATATTTCACTGGGGAGATCGGGCTGGCAAATTCAAGGATACACTAGAAGCAGGAGCGTGAGCAGGAGCAGCTGCCGCGTGCCCATCAGGTTGACAT
>VNJO01011787.1:0-16595 GCA_008042535.1 Drosophila tani | reverse complement strand
TGCTGCAAGGCAGGAAAACTTTCTGGCATTTCCTTGAGAGACATCGCATTCAACACGGGATTCAGGGGATCGGTTCCATACAGGCGTTGGTAGCGTTCACTCCTCACCAGGAACATAATTTGTATGAAGGCAATCAGCAGCAAGGTGTCGTAGGCAACTAACACTGAAAATCAATAGTTTTGTATACCAAAGTGTATATCTGTAGATTAATATATGTATTCAACTTGCGTAGAATGTTAGGCCCAGGGTTAGCAGGATCAAGGTGACCAGGGGCACAATGTGCCTGGCAATCCGAAGGGCTATGATCGCGAGGACCACAACTTGGACTGTGTAAAAGAATTCGAAAATGGCCAAGGGAATGACGTGGTATTTCTTGAGCTGAGAGAGAAGAATTAAAGTTCCTAATTATACCTGTTCTATATTTGAATAGATTACCTTGTACGCTCCAAAGGCGGCGAGTATACAAGACACAATGTGACAAAAGCTGTAGAGTTGGAAAAACATCATTAGTTCCTTGGGATCTGAAAGATAAATATTTATATAGCAATTAAAATGTGTCTTAAAATACCCCTAAGGAATCGAAAGTTAATAGGGATTTTCATGGGAAAATCGACTATTTACTATATGTAAAATAAATTTATTAAATTTTTTTTTATATGACGATCACGCCATTCTACTTAGTTCTACTTGTTACTATTGTTGTTGGAACGAATAACCAACACAACAGCTTATCAAAATAAGCTGAAACTAAATCAATGTCATAAACATATGGCTTATATTTTGTTGGTTGATTGAACCTTTAATAATATGAGCAATTATTTTTAAATACCAAAAAAAGCTTTATTTGAATGTCTTAGTAATACGCTTGCATTTTTGAATGGGAAACTAAATCTCTGATTGTAAATAAAACTGCAGGATATTGGAACATTTATTTGTGAATATGAATAGTTGAAAGTACATAAAAAACAAAACTGAAAGTAACTGTTAGTTTAGCTATCCTTCAAGTTCTCAACGAAAGCAAAACTGACATTGGTATCAAGTTGGAGTTTGCGATCAAAGAACCACCTCAAGGACAACATATATTCGCCAGTAGGAAAAGGGAGTCGTAGTAGTTCAGGCTTGAGATAAAAGCCTCTAAGATACTGCGGGCCCTGGAAATCAAATGAAAATGAAGCTTCTCATTTTTCAGTTAAGTGAGAATAGCTTACCACGTAAGGACACGTGTGGTTCATATCAGTAAACTCTCTAAAGATGTTGAAAATCAGTTTGGCGGCTCGGTTATAGCTCTTTCGCATAAATCGACATACATCGACTTGGGTGTTGAGGAGCCACGGCTTGTAGCCACTTTCCCTCTTGAATAGCATGCCCTGGACATGGGCTTTATTTACCGGATAGTGAATAGTTGCGTTCATATTCAGTATTATCTTTTCTCGAGATACGGCCTTCAGGCGACACTCTTCAAACTGGAACCAGGATTGGTTGTAGCTCTCGCAGACAAAGTTTGTAAACTTGAAAACGACTGCCAACTATGTATGTAAATGAGTGGTTTCATCATTTAATCGGCTTGAGAATGTTGTATAAACTTACACAAGAATTGAAAAAAATTAAGAGCAAGAGGAGGGCGCAATAAAATATTTTAAACCGCATCTTAGGGTTCTTAGAATCCAACTAATATTTATTATAATCACAACAGAGAAAACAGATTGTTAAAATGGTTATCCAAAAATCAAATCTTGTTAATTTTCATTTACTAATTTACCGCTTGGTCGATTCTTAAACTATTTAAACACGTGTCTAGATTAATCCAATAGATTTGTAAATAATAACTAGCTGGTTTTTTGTTCGTGGGATAGATAAAAAATCATTAAAAGTTAATTTTCTGCCTAATTTCATTTATATCATAGCTGCCATTAAAATGATCAGAAAATTAATAGAAATGGGAAAATAATTTATAATTTTATATAACCTCGTTGTTTCCTATTTAGTCAACCATGTATAGATAATATTTAGATTTTAATAAGCCATAAGAGCCTCGTTTTCTCGAAATCTTTATTAGTATTCCAATCGAAAAATATTTAAAAACAAAAAAAGGATTTCGTTTTCCTCTACATGAGCGTAGACTTAACTCACACTGCTCTATCCAGTTAACCGATTCCTGGACTATGGTACTTGTCCGGTAATGGTTCTCGAAAATGCGGATGATCGAATAGAGGAACTCGGTCCCATCGGTGAAGATCGCCCACATGACAACGGTGCTCTTCAGCTGGAGAAAATGACACATGAGGACCTAGGATCAGTCTGTCTTAATCCTGAATGACTGAGACTCACGGCGGCCGCAAAGCAGATGACCAGGACACCCAGTCGCACCGAGGCGCAAAAGAAGTAGCTCTCCATGAGAACCATGTTGTGGCAGGACTAACTGCAGAGCGCGACATCGTGGCTAACTCCATGAGGCCTGGCCAGTGAATGACAGATGATGGCTATTCCGGCCAGCGTTTGAGGCGGCTTTTGACTCTCTGGGCTCCATTACCAGGCCGGCCAGAGATTGGCATCTGGAACATGCTTTTGTCATTTGCCGGGCGGTAATTGCTCCCCTTTGTTCTTCGTGGGCTGTCGATTCACCACAGTTGCTTTGGGACCCTCGATGGATCGAGGTAGTTGCGTTCTGATTTATGGGCCGAAATTAAGGGAAATACCGAATTCAATATGTTATTTATGGAATCCTATATGTGCTATTGCTCGGTGCGGCTCGGTGTCATCATCGTCGCAGTTATGGTCATTGTAGGTGACTGCACATTGTCCCTTCACTGAATTTTAATGAACTCCTCCTTGCAGATACGGGGCTTGGCACAAAGTGTTGTCCTTTTCACGATGGGCGTGAAATTATTCGACCCACTAATCGATTTGTTTGAGCACGACGCGGAGTACAAGGACCGGAAGTGGGTGAGGAAGTACATAAGCTGGATGGAGGACTGTGAGTTTTCAAGGGCAATTGTCTTTCGAGGACTTTGTTTGATAACGACTTACTTACAGCTCCCGAGAGCTTCTCTGCGGTCTTCCAGATCCTGTCCTTTTCGCACATGGCAGCTGCTGCCATGAGTATCTGGGGTGCCCTCAAGGTATTTCCGGTTATTTTCGCACTTGAAGTAGTTTTTATCCCCCGATTAGTTGCAGAAGTGGTTCTTGCTGCCCTTGGCCTTCTATGAGTTTGTTTACTTCATAAATATCACAATACTGCACATTGTCCTGATGATTATGCTCAAGAAACAGATCAACCTGGGCTTTCTCATAATTCTGACATTGGTGGGCTGCTTTTATATACGTAAGTTTATATCTTAAAAATATATAGGTTCTCACGCTTAACTATAATTATTTTTATTCTTGGCCAAGTATTTGTGGGCTACAACGCCTTCACCTGCGTGGCCATGTTTCAGATTATTGGCCTGGTGAAGAGCTCCCGCTATCGCGAGTTGTACGGCGAGGATCCCTTCCATCCGCTGGCCAGGAAGCCCAGCCATCCCAAGGAATCGCAGAAGCAGCCGCTCCAGGTGCTCCACATGCACGGCATGCACGACACGGACATCGACGAGCAGAAGCGCCTGAGCAAGCTGGGCCTGTGGCCACGACGGCATCCGCCGGTGGTGTCGGTTCTGCCCGTGCAGACGCAGTTCCCCCCGCCGCAGCTGAAGTGGTGGCAGCAGCAGGCCCTAGACACCGGCGAGGACAAGGTGCAGGATCCCTCCGTCTACCGCAACTGGCAGCCGCGGGAGCTGCTGAACGGCGTGGGTGGCGAGGTGCAGCGAAAGAATGATCTGAATCGCCGCTACGCCGAGAGCCAGATGCATCGATGGTACTGAATCCGAGATGGGATGATATTTGACAATCGTAGTTAATTTATTAGATTCTTAGCCCCTTTTTGTAATTCATAAATATAAAATGTAATAATATATAACCAACTCCTCCCACAAATGGCGAGAGCAAACAGCTCGAATATAAAATGCCTTATCCGACTTATTCAATAAAACTTCGATTCCTCTTCTCGGCACTTTGGCGAGCTTAGCAATTCAGGGACACCTCCTCGACAATATCCTTAGCCATCCGCCAGGACCAAACTTTCTATCTGGCTTGCCTTCGCTCTTTGGTTTTTTCGGTGAGCACTTTGCATAAACGGCACTACAGATTATGCAACTGTCTGGGAGAGACACACTTTGCATATCCTGGACCAGGAAGTGGGATGCTTCGATGGCCGGTTCGACTTACAAATGCTTTTGCCCATTTTACATTCCCAACAAAATGCACAGCGACCGGAAGGCAACGGCAGAGCGGGGGAGGAGCTCCAACAGGACCTCGGCGGACCCCATTGTTGTGTGTTGGGGCAAACGACAAAAATCAAAGTGTCTAACAATTGGTGACGCTTGCAATGGACCATGAGTCGTGGCTGGATTGTGCCAGGAATCCGGCTCTGGCATCCAGCGATACACTCAATTTTCCTCTCCCTCTCTCTGTCCCAATTCTCCTCTTGTTTCTCCGATTCTCTGCCATCAAAAATCCCGGCCACATGGACATGGCTTGTCCTCAGGAGATTTCTGCGTTATGTGCTGACAGTTTTGTTGACTGCTGGCTAGTTTCCTGCTCCTGCTGCCGTTGAAGCTGGTGTTGGCGGCACAACTTTTGCTCTAATTTAATTAAAACTTTTTCTCAAAAAAAAATATATATATAGAATGGAAAAAATGGCATAGTTAAGTCAATCAGAGCTGATCCTCTTGGTCCGTAGAGAATTTAAACTGGACCACACAATAATAAAAGCATTCTTTTGTCTATGAAAACTGTTTTGCTTACATGAGGCTTATTTTAAGGAATGTTTGGAGTTTAAGAACTAAGTTTTACTAGAAAAATTATATTGGGGAATATATGTGTAAGCGGAGTTATAATCTCAGCTCGATTTTATTATTATGTTAGTTTTAGATTAAGTAGTAAAGAAAGATATTGAAAGATAACAAGATGTCTTTTTAGTTTTCGGATTCTTAATGCGTCGTATTTCTGCTCTTGATGCTGCTGTCGTCTCTCTCTGAATGTCGCTCTGCTGTTACCTCGATGTAGCTGTTCTGTCTACACAGTCTTATGTAATCCTAAATCTGTTAAGTTGCAGGCTGAGCCGCTCTTTTATATTTAAAGTTCATAACTTCATACTGCTCTGCTAATTTCGCTAATCATTTCATGACATTATCACCCTAATCAAGGCAAACATTATACCAACATTTGGGTATCCTTTAGCAAACTCCTCAGGACACGGCTAGGACACACGTAAGCCGCTACGTGTCGCTGATTATCTGCCGTGTGCTTAGCACTGAATTAAGTTGGCAAAAAACGTGGCAGGGCTGCCAAAAGACGAGAGCTTGTCGTCGACGAGGCCTGCCAGGCGCGGGCTTTACACTTTCCCCACTTCAAAGCCTTCGCAGGCAATTGCAGCTCCGCTCCTGGAGGATTCGATGGGAGGCGATTACCTGTTGGGACAGTTGAGAGCTCCGCCAGGTGGAGGAGTGTAACTGCTCGACTGGCAGACAGACATGCCTTATAAATGGCTGCTGGGATTTTTAATTCAATGTGCGTGTATGTGCAAAGCTAAAAAGGATTTGGCCCGGGGTCGCAGCCCGAAAGTGAATTAAATATCAGCTTGACTTAGTTGCTCCAATTGAGAGTGATTTGCGAATCTTTCATGAAGGAGGATTTTACAATTGAGAATTTTATAGAAAAGCGAACTTGCCGGCAGAAATATCTTGTAGTGACAGCTTGTATTTTGCATTTTACTCGCAAAGCGTCTGCCATTTCCGTTCCCAGTGATTTATTTACGGATTACTTTTACACATTTTACACATTTATTACCAGCAATAAATAATATAAATTCTGTGCAAGTTTCTGCACAAAATACTTTGCAACTCAATGACAGTTCTTAATTACAATTTCCGCTCAGATTGTGGGCAGATGGTGCTCGGTGCGATGGAGGAGGTTAGCGTTCTTGTTCAGCGGCTGCAGCTTCACGTAGTCCTGATGCGGATGGTGATGATGCTGTGTGCTCGGAAGCAACGGCAATGAGGTGTTTGAAGTCTGCCAGAGAGATTTAAAATTAAAAAAAAACGTAAGTAAATAAATAAATTAAATATTTTAATATTCGAACCTTTGATTTATCACGGGCCGCTGCTATGGCCGCCGCCTGGGCCGGCCCCGTCTGCAGCTGCTGGGCCGCCGTGGCCAGCATGAACTGCTGGGAGGCGAGCTGCTGCTGGCGATGATTGGCCGCCTCCAGGCTGCTGACATGCTCCTGCTCCCGTTGCTTGGCGATGTAGTCCTCGAAGTAGGAGTGCTTGATCAGCTTGTCGCAGGACCAGCGCTTGGCCGGGTCCTTGTCGAGACACTTCCGCAGAAAGTCGATGGTCAGCGGGTTCTGCAGCGACTTGGGCGGCATCTTGTCCTCCAGCGGCTCCAGCGTGGGCGGCACCGGCAGCGTGATGCCCTTGAAGTATTCGTTCTGCCCGAAGATCTGGATGTGGCGCGGCAGCAGGTCGCCGAGCGTCTTGCGGATCAGGTATAGCTGGTCCACGTCACTGCGTCCCGGCCACAGAGCCTCGCCGCGCACCAGCTCCGCAAAGAGGCAGCCGATGGCCCACACGTCCACGGGCGTTCCATACTGTGTGTCGCCCACCAGGAGCTCCGGCGCCCGGTACCACCTGGTGGCCACGTAGTCGGTGTAGTTCTCCCCCGGACTGAGCATCCGGGCAAAGCCGAAGTCGCACAGCTTCACCTGGCCCTGGGCCGTCAGCAAGATGTTCTCCGGCTTGATATCGCGGTGTAGGCAGCCCTGCTTGTGGCAGTAGGCCACGCCCAGCAGCGTCTGGTAGCAGATCTGTTTGGTTAGGTGCTCCGGGCAGCCCTGCGGATGGCGCTCCAGCTCGTGGAGCACGGTCAGCTCGCAGAACTCGAAGACCAGGTGCAGGCGCCTCTTGCGCCGGAACACCTCCAGCAGAGAGACGAGGTTCGGATGTTTGAGGTTCTGCAACATCGAACGGGGGGATTTATTGGGCAAGCCTAAACAATCTAAAAATTAATTAATAAAAAATTACCTTGAGTAGCCTTATCTCTCGCAGTGCTATTTTCCTGATGGCCGGATCGTCCTCGGACTCAACGAACCTCTTGACCGCAACCAGAGCCCCTGTCTCCCGATCCCGGCACTTGTAGACCACGCCGTAGGAGCCCTCGCCCAGCCGACTCAGCTTCTCGTAGCGATCCATTTTGCTGCTACCTTGTGGTCTGTAAGGAAGGGCACAAAGCAGAGTTATTCCCGGAGTCCCCACTCGAGTGCGGTTAACATTCAGGCTGGGTTGAGAGTGGATTTTACCTTAAGCTCAAACACTGACCACGTTTGATGTTTGCACGTCGCATTGCTTTGCATTGAGCACATAAAATGTTTAAAAGTTTTTCTGTTTGAACGCTCAGACAGGAACACATATGGGATCACGGGGTGTACGAGTTCGAGAATGGAGTGATTTTCGTTCTGGGTTTTTGTTCGATGATTTTGATGTGTTTTTGTATTTACAAGTTTTTACATTTTACATTGGGTCGCTTTTATTTTTGGCTTGTCCAGAACGTTGTCGAGTCTTGGGTTTACGAATTTGTTATGATTTGCGTTTTTGGTTAGTTGGTTTCGATGAAATGAAACGAATAACAAATGAGAAATCGTTTAGAATGAGTAAATTTATTTCGAGCTTCAGGTGATAAAATAAAATGATAAATTATGTTAAATAAATGTAACTCTGAATTAAAGTCATATTTACAGTATAGATTGAATTTCTAGTGTGGAATTCCATAATGATAATTGTTATTCTTTAATTAAATTAAATATTAACAATATACGCCGATAAATAAATTCCATCTTAGTTTTGTTCAAGGTAGAATAGCATTTCATTTCATATTCAATTCCATCTAATCTATAAAGAGGCCTTTAAACAATGCTAAAGCAGTGGTGTCCACAGCCCTGACTCGCTAGTCAGCTAATTTCCCTGCCCTATTTGTAATTTGGTGACTAGATCTAGCAATTTCTAGAGTTAAATAGCTTTGTTTTAGTCAAAACAATATCTAGCCACTTTGTTCTTTTTCTTAGATATAATTAAAAAAAGAGTTATTCCGGAAATCTTTAAGCATGAAAATTCTTGGAATATTTTTAGCTCTCTTGGGAATAAAATATGATTACAACACATTAGAACCCTTACAAAATAACCTTGAAGTCTAGATAATCCTTAAAACATTTAATAATTCGTACTTCTGGAAGAATCTTCTGGTCTCTGGGGAATTAAATAAATCGATATTTTAGGTAAAACCTCCATTAGGTATGGAGTCCAGGCAAACTAACTTTCGCCCATCCGCAAGCAGTTTATTAAAAATTAAGAAAGGTTCTCCTATTTTAGTATTTGAAATACAAATGAAAATCCGAGGAACCCCGGAAGTCTCTAGAAATTAATTAGAATGAGAACACTGATAGTAATTTTTGTTTAAAAAAAATCGATACTGTTAATATGTAACCCTCATTAGATACAGACCCCAGACCAATTAACCTCCCCCAGAACCAGTCCCCGAGCACGAAAGCTAAATCGATTTTTTGGGCCCCTAACGCCCGAGAGCATGTTCCTTTGGCTGTTCGAGGTTTTTATGAGTGATACGGCTTGGCAGTTCAATGCCAACTCAAAGCCGAGGTAATTGAACTTCACTTGAGCCTTGCCGAACGAAGCCTGGCTAACATGTGTGTAGGTCATAAGCATAACATGCAATTAAGTATTCATGTGCAGGTGGATGGATGGCTAACACAGGTGAGGTGAGAACGGAGGCGGACACTGAAAGTGTGGCAAGCAGATGACTTACCTAGGCACCCATCTGGCTAAGATCTGACGTATTTGCCACTAGAGTTTCGATTAAATTGCAGATGAATCGGGTTTGCATATATTCGGGTAAATATTTCAATGGATTCGGATTTTCGGGGTTACTCTACGATACACACCATGCGCCCAGTACTCTGCCGCCGCCCTCGCCCGTCGATCAATAAAGGTTTTCAGCGGCCAGACCGCTAGAACAGACGTTTGTTTTGACTGACAACCGAGCACTGAACGAGGGGAGTCTATGGCCGGACTGGCTCTGTCCCGGGTTGGCCAATGTCATAGCAATGCGACCGGAGTTAACAAAGCGAAAAACCACAACAGAACCAAAACCATGCGCAGTTGCCCCTAAAGTTCTTCAAGAAGTTTCCCCCCCTGTTTGTTGTTTTTTCCCAGCGCCGACCGGAAGGCATTTGAGGCGTGCTTCTTTGGCATTCTTCCTCGCTCGGTTCCTTACTTTTTCTTTTCTTTTCCCTTCTTTTTGAGGTTACCTGGAGGAGTTCGGGCCTGGAGTGCTCTGCAAACTGGGTACTTTGCCGGGGAATATCGGAGAAGTTCCCAGCAAACTGGTGCAGCAGTGCAATGAGCGAGGACCCTCGGGGGTGGCTTTCATTTGGGTTTCATATTACTTATTAATGCTTGAATCACCGGCAATTATATCCTTATTAAGGGTAGTTCAACTCGGTTGTATAATGGCTAGTCCTGGGTAGCTAATTTGTTAGCTCAAAGGCCACTTAAAAGTTAAACCTTGTTAAATCGTGTTTGTATTTCAATTGGCTAACAAGCAGCCTTTAAACTTTCGCCATTGCTTGCATAATTATGCAAATAGTTTTCTTTTACTTTAACTGCACATTAAGAAGCTTTTTACACACTCAAATGATATAGGACTTGGCAAAGTAATTGAATTTTAATGATTATTATATTTGACACTCACTTTCATACGTTAGACTAGCAAGTTTGCCTTCGTTTTTGTAATTAGACTTTTAGTTTGAGGCAATCAGAAATTCGTAATTAGTTGTCTTACCTTCGCAGGGAAAACAACTTGGAAATCTCGAACATTTTCATTGCTAACCCGAATTTTCACCAGCGAACTCTTTGTTTATATTTAGCCTGCCTTTCGGGGCTTTCGTGTAGACTTCAATGGGGCCAGGTAACCTGCGCGAAAGCGAGTTGGCAGAACGGCACGATGTGAAGACGCTAAGAGCCGGCAAACGACTGAGCCGTTTTTTGGCTAGAACCAGTTTGGGCGGGCCAAAGCGGAGTTGTAGTGGCTCGATTGCAGCGACGGACATTGCACATACGCCGCGTTGGCCTCTGGCGACTTTGATTCCCGTGTTTTTGTTTGCTCGGGGCTCGCGTGCAGCTTTAAATATGCATTAAAATGCAATTGAGTAACACGAAAGCGAACGTCTAATGTGAATTATGAAGGAGTATCACGCATACGACACGTGGTCGCATGGCAGCGTAAGAGCCGGTCAAGAAAGCCTGGCCAAATATCTCTTTCTCAGCTGTGTACTCTGTGGTTTTCACAGCCTTTGACCTTTTCGACGAACTAACGGACGGACTGCCGCTCAAGTGGTTTCTGCAATTCAATTTGCATAATTACAGTGAAGCCCCCTCGACCACCGCCCACAGTACGCCCCTGCTGCCTTCCTATTTATACATTTGACAGCTTTTGTTTTCCGCGTAACCACTTTAACTTCCCCCTGTTCTCGTTCTCGTTTATTCGAGGCTCTTGTGGCTTTTAATTATATTTTTTGTTGTATTTATTGTTCCCTGCTATTTGCGCTCCATGGCAATTTATTGTTCTCCCTAGACCGATGTTTGCTTTTGATTTTGGGGTCATTGCTTCCCAGCTCATTGGCTATTCAATCATTCAGCTTTCCGTAGGCGGAACTATTGTTCGAATGCCTTCTGCTATTGACCCTCCGCCATTCGGATTGTGTGGGCAGCAGCACCACAAGTGCGAAATGTATAAAAGTTTTTGGAGAGGTGGATATGTCTGGAATGAAGCGAATAAATGCAAACAAATTGCAAGCCCTTTTTGAGATTTATTTATTAATGAAATAAATGTTTGCTGTGGTTATTTAAAACGAATTTTTATTTAATTTATATACTTTTTTTATAAAAATATAAATTATTTTTTAAAAGGGCTTTCTTTTAGCGCTTTTCAGGGAGAAATATGCCTTGTTATAATAGGGATTGCGACTTCCTTATTTATTATTCAAATATATATTAAGATATTATTTGAGTTCTTGGCAAATTACAGCCCTAATTTAATTATAGACCTAAAACCAAGGTCAGATCCTATTCGAATACGCGAACTTTTGGCTTAAACTGCCCTTTTGTCGGGGAACCTTGCTCACTATTCATAAAGCGGTCTAAAAACAACGCAACGTGGCTTAAAAATAAGCAGTGCAACGAGAGAGTTTTGGCCAAAAGTGTACGCTTTGAGAGTGTGTGTGTGGGGGGGTTGGAAAAATATAGAAATAAATATGCCAGGCAATGAAAAGTTTTATGGCAAACCTTTTCGCCCCGGAAAAAGAGAGACAACGTGGCAGGGGTAACCAAGAATAGTTAGTGGTGTTGTGTTGACGTGGCCTTGTGGGAAAACAAGCGTAAAATGCAATAAATAACAAGCCATTAATGCCAAATGCTCGCACACGCACCGAGGCGAGGCGTTGTTCTTCCCGGCGAGGGCTGCGAAGGCTGGGAAGGCTGTGCAAAAATCGCAGCACACTTACGGGCGCGGCGGCCATATGCGTGTGCAAACAAAGGCCAAGGCCGCTGCAACACCAGGCCCCAAATGTCATTGCGGAAAAGTTTATCCTCTGCGGCCGGGCCGGCACCATGTTTCACTTTCGCTCCGCAAAAAGTTGGCAAAGCTAATTAGGCCCACGAAGAGCCGAGCTAATCGACCGATGTGTACATAGGTACCCACCTGTACTCCCGGGCCTCGACTATATGGGGCTCATGGCACACCTGGATCTTCTGGATGAGGCGGTAGAGGAACGAGTTCTGAAGCGACTGCGGCAGGTAGGACGAGTAGCTCTGGAACATCTCAGGGAATCATTTCCGGAGCTTCGCACGGCTTCAGGGTCCCACAATGACTAAGTCTCGGGCCGGCCGGGCCTTGTCTATTTATTTTATCGATACCCCAGGAAGGGCTTTAAAATGCATCGGACATAATGAATATTTGATGCATGAGTCGCCATTTTCTCCGCCCGGCAGACAGGTGCAAGAAACAGCTCCGATTCTGACGTGTCTCGTGCCGGCGGCAGCACTTTTTCATTTCTATTTTGGCCTTTTTTTGGGTCAACAAACATGGGGGGGCACATGCAAATGAACCGAGGCGCATTATGCGCGAAGTGAGAGTCAGATTCTAGGACCTGGCTAAAACAGAATTCGCCACATGCAAAAATGAGGCACACGAAATCAGGGGTCCGAGACCGGCTGAAGGGAAGCAGGCTCGAGGCAGGGGCTCTCAATCATGCAAGGGATTCGGAGGAAGGACCCGGGAGAGGTGAGATTTACTGTGGGAATGAGAGCGGCTGTCAAATGCCATGAGCCCGCAGGTGGGCCAGAAACACACCAGCAAAAGTGAATTCTCGGAGGTGAAAGCCTGTTTGGGACGAGTGTCTCTTTAGTCGCAGGTATTTTTCTAGAGGTTTCTAGATGGCTTTGGAATATTTCTCTAACTGGCTTGCCTAGGATATCTTTAGGTTTTACCCACAGAGTTAATAAGTTAAGGAAGAGCTTAACTAGATTGCATTTCTTTACATTCTTCTACATTCTTTCTTAAGGAAATAAAACTTGAAATTAAGACATAAATTTAACATTAAACCAAGGAGGCCTTTCATAGTTCGGATCAGCT
The DNA here is from genome assembly GCA_008042535.1 of Drosophila tani. Classification (NCBI taxonomy): domain Eukaryota; kingdom Metazoa; phylum Arthropoda; class Insecta; order Diptera; family Drosophilidae; genus Drosophila; species Drosophila tani. The sequence continues at coordinate 3,800 of VNJO01011787.1, read as the reverse complement.
TTAGAGATCTAGGAACAGCTTATTCAAGAAATCTATAATCATTCAAGTACTTGAATCTTTTATAAATAATATACCAATAATTAGAGTTAAAAAAAAAGATAAGTACAAAAATCAAACACTTTGTTTGGATTCGAAATAAAAATGAAACAAAAAAGTGTATTAATAAAGTGTTTTCTTGATCCCGTCTTAATTTGTTCTGTATATTCGTCCTCTATGTCACTTAATCCCGCATTATGGGTATTATTCGCTCGATAAACATTTCAGCAATTTGTTTTTCGGTCTGCTTAACAACTATCTGCTCCCTTGCCCCTCGATCGATCGATCTCTCATCTCTATGCTCACATTCCATTCGCTCGTTAGGCGGACCCCTCAAAATGATTTCAATCAAACACAAATAGTGCGGCAACAGAAAAAAAAGTGTCTCTGTATATTTTATACATTTTTTGCTTTCATATTTCCACATTGCTTTCGCCAAAGCAGAAGCGCAAATGGCGTTGACATGTGCCCAAAAGGGTTTCCACTCCGTCTGCATGGAGGAAAGGCATTAAAAACCGCTAAATCATCCGCTGCCACTGCCGCTGCCAATAAGTATGCAATATTCCTTTTGAGTTGCTTGTCTGGTCTGTCTGACACTGGGCTTGGGGCTGGGGTTGGTTCGGGGGCAGAAACCAAACAAAAAAGGCAAACAAAGCGACGAACGCATTTCAATGCAATTTGATGTCTGTGTACTTGATTCCTTTTCTTCTGGCTTTTGTTCTTTTTCTCCCTGCTCCCGAGCACATATTCCTTTTGATTGAATTTCAATTTGATTGGAGTTTTTGTCTGCTCTCGGTCTCCTTGGTTTATCGGTGAAGTTTAATGTTAGTTGAGTAGACTTTTGTTGGTATTCTCATTACTATTCTTTGTTTAGAAGCAGCTTATTTATAACAGGCAAAAGATTTAGTAAGTTTTAATATGGAAATAAATGCATAAGGCTAACCGCAAGTCTGGAGGCTAACTAAAAACAATATCAGGGCCAATACAGTTTAACGTGGCGAAAACACGTTATCGCGCGCCAATCTTCAAGTTCAAGTTCAGGCCAAAACAATGCAAGAATGTTCGAAAAACTTCTCTGGGCCAAACAAAGCAATGCAAGGTCTACAACTTAAATGGTAAGTTACTAACCAAGTTACCATTACAAGAGATTTGAATTCATTTATAAAAGTTGCGTGCATAATATTCAAATATGTCAGGAATATTCATAGAGGTGGGTATTTGAGGTTTAATATTAGGGATATTGTTATACTTTACATAAAATTTAAATACTTTTACGGAGATATTAAAACGACTTTTAAAAATTATTTCAAATCTCTAGAAAATTCTGCGGAGTCTCCTTCGGAATTATCTGTAGCTATTGCATTCATCTTGACTTACCTCCTGGGCAGAAGTGGAAGGTGGTTACCAAACAGCCATAGACGCTTCTCTCCGAACCATTTGTCCATAGACGAGCACTCACTAATTGTTCGGGAAATTGTCTTGAAAACGCCCTATTCCGGGCCGACTTTCGAAAGTGTTTGCCGCATCTCACTGGAAATCAACAGAATTTACTTTAACACGCGGAATGCGAGGCGATAATTTCGCGTCCGATGGCTGGGAATTATTAACGTAGTTTGTTTTTAAGCGTGGTTCCCGCCGTAAACGTAGCCGGATTTTTTACATGCGCCGGCATTGAAAACGCCGAAGACAATGGGTCGGCGTCATAGCGGGGAGTGGGGCTTGTTGGGGTGTTGGCGACGGTTGACATTGGCAACGCGTTCGAGGAGGGAAATCCGATTCCGAATCCGTCCCGGGGTTGGTTCCGTTGAATTTTAGTTATTAATAGTGTTGTTATAGCTGTTGCCGTTGTTTGCAGTTTGTGTTGTTTGTGTTGCGCGTTGTCAATCTGTTGTCATTAAAAACAAACAGCGAATTTGAGCAAAAGTTTACGCTTTGATTCCGAGCGAAAATATCCCAAACAGCTCGAACCGAGCCGAATCGGAGTGGGGCAATTGCGTGAATCGGTCATGGGAAATCGTTTAGAAAGCAATTACCAAGGGCAGCCACGTGTACGCTGCTAAACTTGGAATCCATTGTCGGCTTTTTTGTGTCATTAGGGTCAAATAATCATTAATTGCTAGTAGTTGATCATTGATATATTTACATAATTCTTAGAATTGCACGGAAGTTAAATGCCCCAGAAAGATTAAGAGATGAGGCTATCGATTTTTGTAAAATAATATTTTTCCTTCATTTATTTTGAGTCCGCTTCTTATTCTATCTCTAGTACAACTTTTATTACTGCATTAATTTAAAATTGGTTTACATATCATTTTATTTTAGATAACTGTTCAAGAGAAAATATTTACTTTGCGTTAAAGTTATTATTTTGCTGATCACAGTGTAAAATATAAATAATTTTAATGAGTGACAGCATAGATCGCATAATGCGCAGACTGCTTCTAAGGAGAGAGTCGGCAAGATTCGCGGGTTATCTTTGTGTAAAGCCGAAGGCTTGACTGGCATTTTGGGCACTGTTTGGGCAGCTCTATTTCAGACAGTAAAGCTATTGTCTTAGTGAGAGTATTTTAAGAAGAAAATGTTTAATGTTTATAATAAAAGTAAACAAATCTGTGGAACTTCGATTAAATATATTTCAAGATTTGGGCACTGCCATATATAATTACATATATACTACCTAAGACCAAGTATCTGCAAATGTTCATTCAGATAACTGACAGAAGGATCGACCGGCAGACGGACTCGGCTATTGATCCTGATCAAGAATACTTTATATCACTACGTCGACTAAAACTTCTGACTAAACTAAGGGTTTAAAAGTGTACACAAGTAATACAGCTTCGTGCTGATCAAATATAAATATATACAAAATATTCTTAAATTCAGCTGATAGGGTTCCCCTATTGTTCGCTCAGCTTTCTCCTAACAAAACAATAACGGCAATTCTGCGGGCTGCAATCAGAGCTTATTGGGAATCCACCACGGGCAACGGACAACGGCAACGGCTCAATCAGAGCCGCGAAAGCTTTGACCTGGCCACTTTAAGCCTGGCAATGCCTTGGGCATTTGCCGGTTGCCAAAGTAACGGCAAATTCACCGGCGCACAAACACAAACGGGAATGGCTAACGCACACAATCACGGGAACCAAAAGCCGGCCAGCATACATATGCAGGAGCTCGAAGCACAGACACAGGTAGACCGATGCATTTGCACATGTGTGCTTACACATACATTTATTTTTCTGCGTTGAATGCGCTTTGCATTTTAAGCTTTTACTAGCCCTTTACGGCTGCTGTTTTATTTGCCCTTTTTCGGGGATTCGTTCTTGCTTCTATGCGATTTCACTTTTCCAGCGGCAAAACACAGCACAACACAAAAGAATGGCCGAAATGAGATAACCTCTAAAAGCTGCTCGTATGCTAAAACTAAATAACGGCATTAGAGCCAAATGGCAACCAGGACGCAGAGGTAGACCGACTGCAAGGACCTTGTGTGTGTGTGGGGATAGTAATGCTAGTTGTTTGGAGTACAATAACTGCAGCCCCTTTTACCCTCGTGCACCTTTGCTTCTCTCTCTGGTCTTAGCACCCGGTAATTTTTGAGGGTACCAGGGTGGATTAGCTCTTCGTTGAACATGGCCAAAGCCACGCTTAAAAGTGCTGCTTATAATATTTCTGATCTGTAGAAAATATAATCAAGAAAGAAATAAAAGTATTGGGAATGCCACAAAAATTACTTTTTTTTTTTTTTTTTTTTTTTTTTA
>VNJO01011782.1:0-28219 GCA_008042535.1 Drosophila tani | reverse complement strand
TGCCAGCTAAGGTAACTACGATCGATAGGGACTATCGATAGGGACTATCGATAGGGACTATCGATAGGGACGATCGATAGGGACTACTCACGGAAAAGCGGCCATGGTCGCCAGCTTGGTATACAGTTCTTTCTTGTTGGTCTTCAGGCTGAACAGGTGTGGCGGCAGCAGCTTGTACTTCTCGCAGAACTCCGATGGCTGCATTAGGTAGTCCTGCCGGCGCTCGTCCATGTCGCACTTGGTGCCCACAATCATCACTGGGATCTTGCTCTCCGCATAATACTTGATGTAGATCCGGGCCACGTACTCGAAGGAGCGGGGATTGGAGGAGTCGTAGACCAGGCAGGCCACATCGCAGTTGACCTCTTGGGGCTGGAGGGGATCGAGGGCGTGCCGCACATCAATGTCGCGCAGAATGAGATGCTTCTCCTGGCCATACACCTGCACAGAGTTTATGCAATGCACGACATTGGTTTTGAACTCCTTGCCGATCAGCTTGTGCATTTCCTCGACCAGGAAGCCGCGGCACAACCCCGTCTTTCCCGATCCCTTCGGTCCAATCACATGACACTTGTAGACGGACCTGCTGCTCTGGCGCTTGGCCAAATCGATGCGACGCTCACGGGTCACGTGTATGGCCGCCAACTGGCTGTCGTTCTCATGGACATTGAAGCCCAGGTAGGCCAGATACTCCATAGTCTTGACCACATCGATCAGTGTCATCAGAGTCCAGCGACAGAGCCAACCATGGAGGGTTACCCAGCCAGTGGTCTCATTAATCGGGCAGGATTTGCGTATGTCCGTGGAGTAGGACCACGGCGAGGCCGGGCATGTGCTGAACAGCATCTTGTGCTCCTCAGGCGACAAAGCCCCATCCCCGTCGCGATCGTAGCGCTCGAACACGGCAATGAGGAACTGCTGGCCGCGGTGCGACAGCTCCGTGCTGCTGCCGGGTGGAATTTTCAGGGGGGGACGCAAGTACTCCTGGCACATCTCCAACTGGTCGTTGTAGCCAAATCGCCGCAACACCGCCCAGGTGGTCTCGTTCCTTCCCCGCTGGATGAACAGGCAGTGCAGAAAGAGGAAGCCCTTCAATGTGACCGCATCGTTGTAGATGCCATCCGGCACGTTCTTTTGAATTACGGCCTTGACCTCATCGAGAATCTGTGGCTGCAGCGGTGTGTTGAAGCACCGCCTCTGGAACAGATTTAGCTCGTAGTCGTTCAGGAGATTGTCACCGTCAATATCGCAGATTTTGAAGATGCGCACCAACGACTTCTTGCAGGCCGGGGTTAGCTAAGAAAGTGGAGTAAGTAGAGGTCTTTTGTAGACTCTATCAAAGAAGCAAAGGTGGGTCCACCTTTCCCTACAAATATTTAATTTTTTCTAGCCTCCTGTAACCTTTAATACTCCTCTCTTTTCCCTAATTAAGTTTATATATAAGCTAACTTTATATTAAACCTTTTATCTCCACTGTAGAGCTGTAAAACTATCGACGATACTATCGATATTATCGATGATGCTGTGCTCCGGGTCACCATCGATTGTTTTTTTCTACCATCGATACATCGCGTTAGCAGCAAATCAGTGAATTCTTATAAAATTTACAAGTTTTTGCCAATAAATATAATACAAAAAATATATTCGTAAGATAGAACCGAAACATTTTAAATTAATTCTTAATCATTAATATCGAAAACTATCTATATATAAATTCTATATAGACAGTTTAGTGATTGAATTTAATGGTTTTTTTGTTTAATACATAAAATCTTTTATAAATTAAGCCATTTAAATTGGTTTCTTAAGCAAAGTAAATTATTTAAACCCATTTTATTTTGTCGATAGTATCGATATTATCGATGGTTTGGACTATCACTATCTAAAATATCGAGTGAGAGCACTATCGATGTTTTTACAGCTCTACTCCACTGATAATACCTACAATTGGTCATAGATAACAACTGCGACGACCTATGAAACGCTACTCAAACCCTTAACCCTTAACCGTACTCACCTCCTGGTCTTCCATCACGTAGAGCGGCGAAGTCGGGTGCAGCACGGCCTTCTGAGCGTAGTAGAACATCTCCGAGATGTTGTGCAGCGTCTTGGCCGAGCACTCTACGCAGCTCTCGATCTCGGGATAATCCTCCATGATGGCCAGCACGCTGTCCATGGTGGAATACTCGATCATGTCGACCTTGTTCCCCACCAGGACAATGGGCTTCCGCACGGGCTCCCGTTCCGCGTCGCCCTCGGCCTCGGCCTCTGCTTCGGTGTCCCCTTCGCCGTCCAGGGAGGGATTGCACTTGGCCCGGACCAGTGGCAGCCAGTGTGAGGTGATCCGGTCCAGGGAGTCATCGTCGTTCACCGCATACACAATGCAAACCACGTGCGCCTTATTGATTTCGACGCCCAGGGCCTCTTCGGACTGCTCCACGCTCGAGAAGTCAACGATGCTGGTGGGCACCTGCTCGGGCGTGACGTTTGCCGGAATGGTGATCTCCTCGGCGCGCGGAGGCACCTCCTCGGGATACTCCTCGCTGACCAGCGAGAGAATCAGCGATGTCTTGCCCACCCCGGCGTCACCCACGAGCAGGATACGCACATTCTTGCGCTGTGACGCCGTGTACTGCCCCATACCGACTGCTCTGCGAGTGGGATGTGCCTCTCGTGGTCTCCTGGTCTCCGCGTCCGCAATGGTGTTCGTTTCGGGCGAATTTCCGAGATTTTGTTATGCAAAAACGCAAAAAAACAACCGAGAGATGGGGATGGCAGCTGATGTATCAAGGTTGTGCTATCGCTTATCGGGTATCGGTTATCGCAACCCCACGGATAGCCAAAGATAGGGTTGCCAGACCGGCGACCGTAATTTCCACCCACAATAATTCTTTAATTTAAGAAAATTTTAACTACATTTAAAATGCCGACTAGACCGAAGCTTTTTAGAGGCTTTTCTGAAGACCTTTTTTCCGAAATAAAATCCAAAATCTATATCTGGCAACTACGTTGGCAGCTGGCTTTGTGGCCGAGATTCCAGCCTAGCTTTTTACCGCCAAAACAAACTTTTAATTGAGGACGAAGTAATGAATTTAAGGTATACGTAAAGCGATCGTAACTAGACATACGAAATTGGTATTAATTTAACTCCATTATTGCTAAGCTAATTTTGGCCCCAATACCAATCGCAAACTTAAAGTCCAAATTATAATCAGCCGAGTATCGGACATGCTGTAATTCGCTGTAATTCGCTGAAAGTTACAGCCTGAAACATCTGTTGTCAATTGGCATATTTTATTTATATTTATTTATTTATTATAGGACAATAGAATAGACAATGGACAATAGAAAGAACTAGTTATTAGCAGTTATTTAGTTAGTTTTGGAAATATAATTTCCTTAATGTTGACTCTCAGCCTCCAGTCTTTTTGACTCTCAACATTTTATTTATATTTGTATAAAACAGCTGACCAATAAATAAATTTTAATAAACATTAAATGATAGAGAATACCCTTATTGTTAAACTGCATTTGCAACTAGAAGTGAATTATAGTTTAAATCGTTATCAGCCCAACACCAACGAGTCTTTCCGTTATTTATAAACTTTAAAGATAGCTATTTTCTAGCTACTTCGCTGAGCCCGCCAGATTTGTGTAATTCTTAGGTGGCAGCACTGGTTGGAACCCAGAGCTTAGCTTCATTTTTCAACGTCGGGAAGTTAAAGGAAGTGCGAAGAAAAAGTCAGCTCTCGACTCGGATATCAGAGAAAAGAGCAATTGCACTCGCGACGGGCAGTAATTAAAGCGTCTCCGTCGTTTATTTGTTTAATGTGGCGTCAATTCCAGCGCGTGCCACCGTCTTATTCGTCCGTTTACTTGTGTGCTTAATAGTTTTAGGGCAGAACTTCCCCTGCAAAGGGGAGTGGAGTGCTGTGGAGAGCGGGGGCGCGGAGTGCTGGACGCGCAGACAGCGCGGAATCGATATCGATGGTACGCACCAAAAACCAGTCCTCCTCCTCCAGCGCCAGCAGCAGTAGCACCAAATCACCAATCAAGTCCAGCACCGGAGCCGGATCGGGGGGCGCCAGCGGACGCCAGTCCACCCATCGCTCCTCGAGCGCCTCCAACGTAGCCGCCGCCGCAGCAGCAGCCGGAGCTGCCTCGTCCGCCGCCGCCGCCGCATCGTCGAATCGTAGAACGACGCCGGGTAGCTCGCCCGACGGCGACGACGACACCACCACCACCGATGACCTGACCCCCACCTCGTGCTCCCCGCGCAGCGGCCACCACCACCACCAGTACGCTGGCTCGTCGTCCTCCGTGCACAAGCAGAACCTCTACGTCGTCTCGTTTCCCATCATCTTCCTCTTCAACGTGCTGCGCTCGCTGATATATCAGCTGTTCTGTATCTTTCGTTACCTGTACGGGGCGAGCACAAAGGTGATTTATCGCCCGCACCGCCGCGACTGCAACATCGAGATCGTGGTGCAGAACTCCAAGGAGCAGCAGCAGCACCACCAGCACCAGCAGTCGCTCAACCATCCGCTCGAACTCAACGGCGAGGGACTTAGCCAGGAGCAGCAGTTGTCCAATCAGCCGCAGCGCTATCGCGCCATCCAACCGCTGGAAATGGCCGCCAATCGTCCCGGAGGTGGCTACTCGCCCGGACCCGGTGATCCGCTGCTGGCCAAGCAGAAGCACCATCATCGCCGCGCCTTCGAGTACATCTCCAAGGCGCTCAAGATCGACGAGGAGAACGAAGGTGAGCGCAGCTTGAGTTTTCGCCCCATACTTCAGAGTGTCGTCGTCGTCGATGCTCAATGAGTCATCGCCCGCAGCTGGGGCAGCTTTTGTTGTCTGTCGAGTGTGAGAATCAATAACCCGAAACGCGCGCACAAAGGATGCCCCAATTGTGATGCCGGGGGATTGGGGGAGTTGGTTGAGTTGTTGTGCCTGTCTCGATGGACATCTATCGACTGGGCTGGCAATCCTTCAACGTTTTTTAGTACCTGGCACTACCGGGGCTCAAGGGTATATTGTTTTTGGTCTAGGAAAGGAAAGGTAACTTAGCTAAGAGTTAAAAAAAAAGGATTGTGAAACGGAGGAAGAAGTTTCAATTTTTTCTTGATATTTTTTATGTCATAATCATCTTTTAAATACTAGAAACTCGGTAGGTCCTTTTGAAATCGTTGAAAACGTTATAAAGTATTTATAAATGTCTTAAAAAGCTGATAAATTTAGTTTTTTTTTAATCCTTAGAGCTTAATACTTCTAACCGACGTTGTGTAAGTTTTGTTTTTGTACCCTGAGCGGGAGGTTTATCTTATAAATACTAGAAACTCGCAAGTTCCTCTTGAAATCGTTGTAAACATTATAAAGTATTTATAAATATCTTAAAAAGCTGATCAATTTGGTTTTTTGTAATCCTTAGAGCCCAATACTTCTAACCGACGTTGTGCAAGTTTTGTTTTTGTACCCTGAGCAGGAGGTTTATCTTATAAATACTAGAAACTCGGAGTTCCTCTTGAAATCGTTGTAAACGTTATAAAGTATTTATACATGTCTTAAAAAGCAGATAGATTTCGATTTTTGTAATCCCTAAACCCCAATACTTCTAACCGACGTTGTGTAAGTTTTGTTTTTGTACCCTGAGCGGGAGGCTTTCCACTCATGAAACTTTAAAAGGTTTTCTTCTTATTCTTAGCTCGCTCCCAAAGTCTGAACCAGAATCAGAACCCTTTCTTCTTTACAAAGTATATTGTTTAAGACTTTAGGATGAGACCTTACTCTTCTTTTTCTTTCTTAAAGAGTACATTATATCCAACAAAATAAAGCTTCGTAACAGGGTATTTCACAGTCGACTATAGCATTCTTTCTGGTTGTTCTGGTGCTTTTTTTCAGGTCACAAAGAGCTGGCCATTGAGCTCTACCGGAAGGGCATCAAAGAGCTGGAGGATGGCATCGCCGTAGACTGCTGGAGTGGTCGCGGGGATGTGTGGGATCGGGCCCAAAGACTGCACGACAAGATGCAGACGAATCTCTCGATGGCTCGAGACCGTCTTCACTTTCTGGGTAAGTGGCTGGTCGCTGGCCAACCCATCTCCTTTGCCCCAAATCGTAGGTTTTGTTTATCCCTTTATCCCATTTTTTGTTATTTTCATTTTGCACGTTTTTACCCTGCTTTTTCCGTTGTTCGCCTTTGGTTCTGTCCACATTCGTGTCGTGTTCCATCCGACGTGCAGCGCTGCGAGAGGAGGATATCCGAATGCAGCGGCTCTCCTTGAAGGAGAAGCAGAAGGAGCCAAAGGCCCATACACAAAGCCAGCAGCCGCACAAGTACAGAGAACCCATGTTGGCAATGGGAATGACCAACAGCAGCGAGGCCGCCGCGAGGTCCAGGGTGCGCAGCAGTGGCTACGGGCCGAAGCCCACAGCCTCGACCAGTGCCCAGTCCAGCGGTAAGTTCCTCCACCAGCTCACAAGCGCACCCACCAACCCAGATCTTCACCCAGCCGAGCGCCCCAACGAGCAAAAGCAGATCATCGATCCAATCACACTCACTTAGCACTTGATTTTATTACCTTTCTTTATGATTTCGCTTGCCCAAAATTTGTAGCTTGAGAAGGCGTCTCCTCCGGGCCTTATCCTCCTCTGATCTAGTTTTTCCTCTCTCTTCCCCCACAGCCTCGGGCCGCAAGCTGACCATCGGAACCAAGCGGCCTGGGAATTTGGCCGTTGCCAACAAGTCACAAACGCTGCCCCGCAATCTTGGCTCCAAGACTTCCGTCGGCGCTGTCCAAAGGCAGCCGGCCAAGACGGCTGCCACGCCCCCTGCCGTACGGCGCCAGTTTGTGAGTATATATCTAGTTACGTATATACATATCTAGTTATCTAGTTACAACGGTTTATACACATATGCTTGAAGAACTCGCCACTCGCCACTCAAATTGGCAAAGATCGTCAATAAATTGATGTAAACAATTAAATATTTATCACTATCTTGTCTACTCCCACGCGACTATCAAATTCTATGTTTATTGTCGGTTTTTGAAGTTTATAAATCAATACAATAATGTAAACAATATAGGCAGAGCCGCCAAACAAATAAATGGCAAAGAAAATAAGGAAATGCAAATGAAACCCCAGTAAATTTGTTAAGAGTCGGTTTCTGTCTGCCGGTTTCTATCTGTTACAATTTTCAGCTAAGAAAATAAGGTTCTTTTTCGTGTAAATGTTAGAGCTAACTTAAGCTTGGACCCAGAACTCCTGTAAACCGTTTCCAGTCCGCAAAAGAAAAGCTTCCGATAGCCAATTCAGATTTACAGCACCTTTGAGGGGTTCTGATACCCTTAACAGCCGTATATTTACGCCTTACAGCACATTTCGGAGCCTTACAGCAATAATTATCGATTATAATCGATAGTTAGCAGAGTAGTTAAGAGCAATATGTTATTCTTTCACGTTCAGATACATTTTTGGAGGGCAGAAAACCGATTTGCTTTACGATAAGTTTATCTGGTGATTTTCTTTTTAGGGCAGAAACCGGCCCCAAGTATTATTTAGCAAGGTTTCATTCCCCTTATCTACTTAAGTAAAGCGTAAAAAATTTAAGAATAATTCCCCTGCCTGCCAAATTCTTTCCGGATTCTTGAGGACTTTAAATATTACCACTAAGCAAGATATTTATCTTGTTGTGCTTGTTTTCGAACGAAGGCTTCGATCTCAAAACAGCCGAACGCGCTCGGGGTTCTAGACATTTCGTTCGGCTGCTCTGGGGTTCCAGGCTCAGCCTTTTGGTTGATAGCACTTTTTCTGCTGTTTGACGCCTCTATATATTTCTTTCTTAAAGATATTACTTAAGTATCTTTCCCTTCTGCAGTCTTCGGGTCGCAATACACCGCCAATGCGCTCGCGAACTCCCATTAACAACAACGGTCCCAGCAGCAGTGGCAGTGGCGCCAGCACTCCGGTGGTAACCGTCAAGGGTGTGGAGCAGAAGCTGGTGCAGCTCATACTCGACGAGATTGTCGAGGGCGGGGCCAAGGTGGAGTGGACGGATATTGCCGGCCAGGAGGTGGCCAAGCAGGCCCTACAGGAGATGGTCATACTGCCGTCCGTGCGACCTGAGCTCTTTACAGGTAGATTTCGCTGCCATCAAGAAAGTGGCATTGCCTTCAATCGTTTTTTTCCCCTTCCTCCGGTTAGGTCTCCGCGCTCCGGCCAAGGGCTTGCTGCTGTTCGGTCCACCTGGCAATGGCAAGACCCTGCTGGCCCGCGCCGTGGCCACCGAATGTAGCGCTACATTCCTAAACATTTCGGCGGCCTCGCTGACCAGCAAATATGTGGGCGATGGCGAGAAGCTGGTGAGGGCTCTATTTGCCGTGGCCCGACACATGCAGCCCTCGATCATCTTCATCGACGAGGTGGACTCGCTGCTCTCGGAGCGCAGCAGCAATGAGCACGAGGCATCGCGCCGCTTAAAGACCGAGTTCCTGGTGGAGTTCGATGGGCTGCCGGGCAATCCGGACGGTGATCGAATTGTGGTGCTGGCCGCCACCAATAGGCCGCAGGAACTGGACGAGGCTGCCCTGCGACGGTTCACTAAGCGCGTCTATGTCGCACTGCCCGACGAGCAGACCCGCGAGCTGCTCCTCAATCGCCTGCTGCAGAAGCAGGGCAGTCCGCTGGACACGGAGGCGTTGCGTCGCCTAGCCAAGATCACCGACGGTTACTCGGGCTCCGATTTGACGGCCCTGGCCAAGGATGCCGCCTTGGAGCCCATCCGTGAGCTGAATGTGGAGCAGGTAAAGTGTCTGGACATCAGTGCGATGCGGGCGATCACGGAGCAGGACTTTCACAACTCGCTGAAGCGCATCCGACGTTCGGTGGCGCCGCAGAGCCTCAATTCCTATGAGAAGTGGTCGCAGGATTACGGCGACATTACGATCTAGTCGATGTCGATGATGTGTGAGTTTCAGAACGTTCCCTTTGCCGTTTCACTAGTTTTTGATCATGTGACCCCCATTCAAGCAAGGATCGTAGTCCTATCGTTTCACAAGACACATTGTAAACAAAAGCAGTTGTGAATTATTATTCAATATGATTTCTCTCTGTGTGTGCTTTAGCCTAAGAATATTTTCGTGTTTTTTCTATATTTTCTCTACGTTTTAATGTCGTGTCCAAGTGGGGTGACATCATCGTTATACTCATCTTAACCCTAGAGTACTAGAGTACTTCTAAGAATAACATGATACTTTCCAATAGATGCCTAGTTCCGCCCGATGTTCCCTTCTGGGGCTTAGTATTGAAGGCATTCCACATAAATATATACATATATGTAGTTATTGGTTATTTCTTCTGTTTATAAGGTTTTGTAACTACTTCCAGTGTATCCCTAAATCCCTAAATCAATAGAGCATATTTTTGTTGTACATTCAGTGCCCCCATCCATCACGAGAGAAGCTACATGTAATCTAGAATTAAGCGTAGTTGTAAGACCGAAGAGATATACATTTACGCAGCGCAGAATCAGATTTAAGTTTTAATGGTTATCAACACTCCTCCGTATCGATATAGACTAGACTTAGTTCCTTTGTTTTCAAGTTTTCAATCTATGTATGTACCTACGGCCATCAAAATACAATCGATACAATCTCCGAATCATCACCTATATACTATATGTTATATTGGTAACGCTAGAATCCCGGGTCTTATCTCAGATCTGTCGACACCTCTGCTGCACACACCACACACCACTCCGCCCGTCGCTTATCGCGGTAATTTGAACCAGCTTCTACGCAGCTCGCCGCCCACCCGGAATTCGAGATCGATGGCTAGTTACTACTACACCCGACGGATCCATCAAAATACATGCATATTACAAATATATTTATCAGATAATAAAGCTATAGAATACGCTAAATAAAATCAATTTCAACCGACATCTCTAGTGCATCCTTAATCAGCGGTAGTTTATTGGAATCCATTAGGTTCATCCTCATCTCTTTGTTGGCATTCAAAATCCAGAGATTTTGACCTTAAATCATTAGTAGTTTTGTGTTTAAATGTAGAGCTCACTTTTTGGCTATGTTAGCTTTCTTTGATCATAGGATTTTTGGATTTTCTTAACTTGTCAAGTAGGAAAGCTACAGTCGGGGGTGACCGACTGTGAGATAGCCGGTACCAAAAGCATTTTGGGTGAAATTAAAAGGCAAATGCACATGGCTAATTCAGTTTGTCTAATTATGCTTAAATTCATGAAAAATGTTGACTCATGTTGCTAGGAACATGATGAGCAACACTCAAAAAAGACAAATGTTGCTAGCAACATGTTGAGCAACGGCAACCTACGGTGCTGCCAACTCAACAAAAAGCATTGTGGGTGAAATTTGAAGGCAAATGGACATGGCTTATTCACTTTTTCTAATTTTGCTTAAATTTATGAAAAATGCTGACTCATGTTGATAGGAACATGTTAAGCAACACACAAAGCAGACAAATGTTGCTAGCAACATGTTGAGCAACGGCAACCTACGGTGCTGCCAACTCATCAGCAGCTTAGTATACAGTACACAGGTACATATGTAGGTACATACAGTACTTAGTACACAGAAACTTAATTCTTTAGTAACTCCCATGTTCATCTTCCGATATTTCTTAAATGTTCATAACACGTCCGCACATTTTTTTATTTTATCTATTTACTTTAAGCCAAAAATCTCGACTTTTTTATAATTTTTGAGGGCAGAAGTGGCCGTGGCCACATTTTAAAATAAACTTGATCTGCGTGCAACAGATACGAATGTTGTCACTTGTAGCTCTAACTCTTATAGTCTCTGAGATCTGTTGTTTCATACCAGAGAGAATCTATATAAGTTGCTCTATGTTCATACGGACAAGGCTATATCGACTCGGCTGATGATGCTAATCAAGAATACATATATATACATACTGTATGGGGTCGGATATGCCTCCTTCTGTCTGTTACAGACATTCTTGGTTTGCACGACGTTATAAGACCTTTGTACCGTATGGGTACCGGATAGAAAATTTTTATTATACCCGAAAAATGCTTTTTCGTTTTATAAAACTTTCAGCTAAATTTTTATCATCCTAATATTTATTTACTCCTTCAAATTGATCATTAATGGAATTTATATAATTATACATCTACCCAAATATAATGTTTCTGGTTTCGGTGATCTCCCTTATATATTTTAGGCCACTGATCACAAATCGGAAGTCCGTTATGTTCTATCACTTCTGAATTTTTTGGTAGGTTGAAAAAACATTGAAAAACCTGACATGATGGAGCAGATTCTGTCTTAGATACGTGATCAGTTCTCTAAAACTTACAGTAGTCTCAAGGGCATTTTGTTCGCATACTATTAAAAATCATGGAAAAATTGTCGTGATGGAAAATAAACAATTTAAATATGTAGTCAGAACTCTTAAATACCCAGAAGGAGGGAGTATTTTCTCCATTTAACTTTCTTAACTTTCTAAAAATTGAAAACCCTGACCTGATGGAGCTTAACAAACTGAAAAATAAAAAAAATAACTAAAAGTAAAATTCTATACATTTTGTTCGGTAATTCGTTTTTCTAAAAGTTGAATATATAAAAGTAAACGAATTACGAATAATAGGAAAGACCTTGTTTTTATAGATTCCAGAATTCCCAAGTTAATATTTTCAGAGGTAAACATTATTTCGAAATTCATTTTTAGTTTTTAAGGGAAAAGGAAACTCCATTCGGTTCGTTTTCTCACTTGTTTTATATATTTTTTTGTTTCTTTATTTTACATTTTACATATTTATATCGCATTTCGTTTTCCACATTGGAAATACACAATATGTATGCCCAAATTTACATTCTCTTATTGACTAAATTTGTTTTTCCTCGTGTGTTTTGCTTTTTCGGCTTGCTTGTGGCTGGCTCTCCTTTCCATTCCTTTCCTTTCCTTTCCTTTCCTTTCCTTTCCTTTTCTTTCATCCTAATTCTCCTCGGCTCTCCTGCTCTCCTCCTCAGCTTCGTTGACACACATGTTCCACATAGTTACAGTTACAATTTGCTTTGTCACGTTTTTGTTTTTGTTTTTGTTTCGATTGTGTTCCGTTCGGTTCTACTCTGAACTAGCTCTGTTCTGTTGTCGCGTATTTTTCTGTTCTCTGATCTTTCTCATTTGTTTTTGTTTATTTTTCATTCGGTTTATTTTGTTTCCGTCTCGTTTATATATCGCCTATATCTCAGCTTAAACTAGAAATCTTTAAATTATTTTAACACGTACTTAAGATTGGATTAGATTGTTACAGCTACCCGCCCATCGCCCGGAGCTTTCAGTTGTTTCTTCGGATGTTTCAGTTGTCTCGTTGCCCGTTGCCGTCGGCGTGGTTCACTTGAAGAGTTCCACGCGCACCGCACCGCCTCGACCGATCGGCTGCTGGGGGAAGCCAAAGAGCTTCCGCTTCCGTTTCCGTTTCAGCTTCCGTCCGCCGCAATCACTCGCAACCGTAGCCACAACGCCTGACGCCTGACACCTGAACATGCGTCCTTTCTTTAATTTTCCGCTGCTGCCTCGCTGCTGCTGCTGCCGTTGATGCCGTTGATGCTGATGTTGATGTGGCTGCTGCTGCTGGGTAGGTCGGTAGGTAGGACCAGCAGGGGGAGCTCCAACTTGGCTGGGACTACTCGGTATTCTAGGTAACCTAAACGTGCGTAATGCGCTGCTTGCTGCAGCTCCTGAAGCTGCTGTAGCTGCTGCAGCTGCTGCAGTTGCGGCAGCAGATAGGGCGACAGCTGTGGCGGTTGCGGTTGTGGCTGCGGCTGGGGGCGACTGCCCGGATGCTGCAGACGGCGTCGAAGCTGGCGTCACATCTCAGCTCATTGGGTCTGGTATTGTGGCATTGCAGCACTGTACATCATTTGGGGGGCAAGTGAACCGTTCGCTGCTGCGGCCGCAGAAGCGGCGGCGGCCGTTACGCCGGGCACCACAGTTCCGGGCACGCCCCATGCCACATTCGGCGGCACCATGCGATAGCCGGCAGCTGCAAAAGGGAAAATACTCTAAATAAAGCTCTAAAGAAAGGGTTTCGGGGGGCACACTTACGCACGCCTCCCGCTTGCTGAGCACTGGTGGTGTAGGCGTAGGGATAGTAGCCCTGCTGCATGTACTGCGTCTGCATCTGGGTTGTGGGATAAGCCTGCGCCAAAATATTCATTAGTTTCAAGAATACACGGAATACGGAGCACAAACTCACCGCTGGCGGATACCAGTAGCTCATGTGCTGGTACCCGTACGGGTATTGCGCCGCTGTGGCGGCTGCGAGCTGCTGGGGAGTCATCATTTGGCCGGGTATCGCCGCTCCAGTGGCGGCGGCAATCTGTTGCTGCGTCATCATCTGACCGGGCATGCCCGCACCAGCGGCGGCCGCTGCATTGGCCGCTGCCACAGCCGCCACATTGGCTGAGGCTGCTGCCGCGGCGGCGGCATTGAGGTTGTTAGCCGAGTTATCGCCGCCATTCTCCTTGCCCCAGAAGCACTTGACCAGGTTGCCGTGGACCTCGCTGTTGTGCGTATGCTCGATGGCGCGCGCGGCTGCCTCCTTGGTCACAAACTTGATGAACGAGAAGCCCTTGTCCTTGAAAACGCGCACATCCTGAATGGGGCCGAATTGGACAAAGTGCTTGTGCATCAGGTCATCGCTGATGACGTTCGGCGGGAAGCCGCCACAATATACGGTCGTGTTGGTGGGGCTCGATTGATTGTACACCTCCTCGAAGGTGTGACGCTGGCTACCCTTGACGCCGGATCCATTGCCACCGGGGCCACCGCCCATGCCGCCGCCCTGGCCGCCACCCTTGGACGGCTCGCGTGGCGGCGGTAATTTGCGCGTGGACCAATTGGTGCGTATCGATCGTGAACCAATCCACTGGCCGTTCATCGCCTGGATGGCGTTCTCCGCCTCCGCCTTCTTCACGAACGACACGAAGGCATAGCCCTTGGACTTCATGGTGTGCGGATCTCGCACAATGCGGCAGTTGGAGATCTCGCCAAAGGGGGCGAACGCCTCGCGCAGCGTCTCCGTCTCGATTTCGGGACTCAAGTCGCCCACGAATATGTGATGGTGCGAGCTGATGTCTGTCTTGGGCTGATTGCCGGGACTGGTGGCCCAGTTGACCTGCGAAAAATTATAGTTCTTGTTAATAAATGCTAATTAATTCGGGAACTTCTCCCAGCAATTAATAGAAGCGCTCAAAGCTATGAAACATGATCTCAGTACTGAGGGGATGAATTGTGGCATGAAAACTTGACATTTTTCTATTGGAAAGATCCTCAATCCTCAGATAGTTGCTTTGCAACTTTGCACCTTGATTTCCTCACTCACCTTGATTTCCTTCTCGAGAAAGAGGCGCTTGTTCATGGCGGTCAGGGCTGTGGTGGCTGCCTGATAGTTGGAATATTCGATAAAGGCATACGGATCGTTGCCCGGCTCCCGGATTATTTTACAGCTCTTGACCGGGCCCATGGTGCCAAAGAGGGCGATGAGCAGGTCCTCGGAGACGGAGCTATCCAGATTGCCCACATACAGGGTCTTGGGCTGTGACTCGTCCATAGCTGGCGGATTTCTGGATTTCTGGGATCTACACTAGGTTCTTGCACACACTTTCTATATTCTATATTCTCTCAGACTGGCGACTGCATCAATCGAAAGGAGTTCGAATAGAGTGGAAATGACGCTCTCTCACTTGTTGGGGGGGAACCTATCTAGTTGATTATAACTTTCATGTACAAAATGGTCTTTGATTTGTTGCGGGTCTAAAGAGGTGCTAACAAACAACTGGTCTAGAATACTTCCTTGATTCTTTGATTCTCTATATACTACGAACTCTCACTCTCGACTTGGCTGGGATTTATTTGTATTTGTATTTGGATTATATATAAATTATATATGCTGTATCTCTGAGGTTCGTCGTTTATATTGCTTTGCTTTCCTTTCGTTCCTAATCTGGCGCCTAATTGAAAATTTTGTTAAACATCTATATGTATATATGTATAAATATATCTGTCCTAACTAATCGCTAATGGAGTGTTTTGGAATATACGATTTGTCGCAAACTATGCTCTTATATCCTTAGGGGTCTGGATCTGGATCTGGATCTGGGGATTCCCTGGGTGCCTTTGGGTACTTGGGTACTTGGTACTGCTCGATCCCACTCGAATCTCTTTATAAATAGGTTGTCCGTTCAATATACAGGATTGTATAAATGTATGTATCTGAATACTTTAGTTGCTTTTGTTGCTACTTTTCCTAAATTTCTGCTGTTGTTGTAGTACAAAAATTAGTTGGCTACGAAAGTGTTTGCAGGTTAAGTGTGTTAAGTTGTTGCAGTTTTTGGGTTTCGAAGCTGACTCCTGGGAATCACTGCTGAAAAGGTAAATGAACAGTAATTAATTAATATTGGATTTGAAATATGTTTTCGGTATAACAAAAAATTAAATAGGTGCCTTTTTAGATTCTAGTGGATATTGTCTAAAGTAATGGTAAATCCAGGCCATTTTAATCTTTTTTTTTTAGTTTGAAACCGAGAAACCACATATTCGAACTCGATAAATTTAGTTTCTCTGCAGTTCTTATTTTTATTGCCCATAAACACTGAATTTATGGTAGAGTAATAGAGCTGTAAAACTATCGACGATACTATCGATATTATCGATGACGCTGTGCTCCAGGTCACCTTCAATTGTTTCTTTCTACCATCGATACATCGCGTTAGCAGCAAATCAGTAAATTCGTATAAAATTTACAAATTTTTGCCAATAAATATAATATAAAAATAAATATAATCATAAATTCTAATATTCTTAAGATAGGACCGAAACATTTTAAAATAATTTTTAATCATTAATATCAAAAACTATCTATATATAAATTCTATATAGACAGTAATGTGATTGAATTTATTTGTTTTTTTGTTTAATACATAAAATCTTTTATAAATCATGCCATTTAAATTGGTTTGTTTAAGAAAAGTAAATTGTTTTAAACCCATTTTTTTTTGTCGATAGTATCGATATTATCGATGGTTTGGACTATCACTATCGAAAATATCGATTGAGAGCACTATCGATGTTTTTACAGCTCTAGTGCATAAACACCATTTCATGTATTGAAGTATGAAATATGAAATGGTAAGGCACAACCTCGCAACCCCATGGAAACTAGAGAAATTATGACCGCTTAATATTCTGACAAAGAGATGCTTGTTTTCAAAATACAAGAAGATCACGTTACCGCGATATTCGCTTGTAATATTTCCGTAAATAGACGACAACCCTAGCTGAAAATTTCGGTTTATTATTTGGAGGGCCTGTGTTATATCCGGGATAGTGGGACAAGGTCTAACAGCACATGATCGGTGGGGGCATTAGCTAGGCAAATGATATGGATATAAATCGAGCTGGCCTCCCCCAACCCTGTGCTACCGCTCCCGTTGTCCCTGCCGCCCGCTCCCCCTTCCCCAGCGGGGAACAAAGAGCCACCGAAGGCGGCAAAGCAGTGCAGGGACACGCATACATACGCATGCAGAGAGAGAGTGAGAGAGAGAGAGAGGGCGAGAAAGAGAGAGGCTGGCCGCTTTTATAACAAAGCGAATCGCCAACAATTGACAAAAGCCATTCATTCGCAACGAATTTGCGGGTCTGGCAAAATGATTTAGTTTATAATTAATAATGGCCCGTATTTTGCAGTGCACTTTACCCGAATTCTATGCGGAACAGCGCACACTCACGCACGCACACACGAAAATAGGGCGAACGACAAAACGAAAATCAACCAGAAGATGAATGACCGTCGATAACATGGAGAAAGAGGAGGGAAATTTGCGAAACCGGCGGGCGCACGGTTGCATTAGATTTCTTATCCTTCTTTTTCGATTGCGCTCTTATTAATTCTTAATTCACCCAGCTTACGGCAAAATCAAAAATTTTAATTTGCATGGCACTAAACTTGATTTTGAATATGTCTGCGGCGGCGGCGCTAGAAAATGTCAGTCAAAGTCACGGAACAGAACAGAATAGGAGAGACGGCGAAAAGGGAACGGGAATCGGGGGATGGCGGGGTGGTTTTTGTTGCTCATTTGCTGCTGCTTATTTTCTTCGTCTCTTTTAGCACACACTCACTCACTCACTCACACAGACGCACGCACATACACACACGGGCACAGGCACAGAGAGGCGTCTTGCGCTGGTCTTTTTGTTTGCGTTTTGCTCACATGAGTCGCCACTTTTCTTTGCTTTTTTTCGGTTTTGGTTATTGAGCATTTAAAACTAATGCCAATACCAACACCTATGCAATTTGAATGTGGGACTTTTCATTGCCTTTTCAGCTTGCCGCTTCCATCCATCCCGTCTATATATGTATGTATGTATCTCATTCGGTTTTGTGCTGCCATCTTTTTATGCCGCTCCCCTCTCCCTGCCGCGCCACACCCCCGCACGCCCTCGCCCCAGACGCGATGCCGAAAGCTAGGATTAACATTAAACGCGGCTAAGTACAATATTCCTGTCCCATTGTTCGGCGCTGCCCAGAATTCATGATATCGCAGCCAAAAATCCGCACTCTCTTCGCTCGACATTTTATGCGCTCCGCTCTCTGTGACGTGGCTGCGGTTGTAAATTTACCGCATTTTACATGCGCTGCACTCTTTTTGCACACTTCACTTTGCGGCCCAGATTAGCCGCTACCGGTTTCTATTAAATTTGCACAACTTTCGTTGGGTTTTCTGGTTAAAAATGTACGATAAACGCGTCGCTAAAATTTTACCTTCGTCGTCTAAAATGCGAACTAATTAATGAGACTTTGTGTGCGAGAGGACGGGGCTGCCAACTCGCGGGAAAATAAAAACGCAATGGCGGCAATCTGGGAAATTCGCTTAAAACAAGTAAATTGCATGGGTTTCTTTTGGAGTGAATTAGCCCAAGTCTATTGTAGTTAGTTTAAGCGGAATTTTAGCACAGATCAATTCGAATTAAATACATTTAGTTAATTTTAGTGAATTTATCGAAAAGAGGGCAACCCTAGGGCCACCGATAAACGCTTGCATCACCGCTTTCTCTTTCTAACACACGCAGATGCAGTAACACAAAACGGAATAGCGAAAAACGTAGAAATGGTCATTAATATTTTTATAAACAGTAAACCCTTAATTACCTGCGGGGATCCCAGCGATTATGCTGATTTATGCAGCCAGATTGAGGAGCACACGGTGAGTGCGCGTGTATTCTGTCAGAATTTCACGAGTTTACCTAATAGTTTGGTTTGTGGACCAACCGTTTTCCAGAACCTCCAGTCCGAGGACTACTACCTGGTGAGCAATGGCCAGCGACTGAAAGGCGAACTCCTCACCCACGGAGATGTGCACTGCATCCTCCGCCAGGTGGGCGGCAAGGGTGGATTCGGCTCCATGCTTCGAGCCATTGGCGCTCAAATTGAGAAGACCACCAATCGCGAAGCTTGCCGAGATCTGAGCGGACGCCGTCTGCGTGACATTAACGAGGAGAAACGGGTGCGCGCCTGGCTGGACAAGCAGGGCGAGCGCGAGCGGGAGGCCGAGGAGCGAAAGAAGCGGAAGATCGAGAAGCTTCTGGCAGTGCCCAAGCACGACTTCAAGGATGATCAGTACGAAGAGGCGAGGGCCAATCTCACCGAGAAGGTGAACGACGCCTTTGAGGAGGGACTGAAGCAGGCGGAGGAAAAACAGGCTGCCCAGGAACAACCCTCCACCAGTGGTGGTGGCACCAAGCGTAAATCCCCCACCGAGGACAAGATCAAGGCCAAAAAGAAGAAAAAGGGAGCCCTCTGGATTGGCGATGACATCTCCGGCTCCGACTCTGACACAGACGACAGCGAAGAGGAGCCGGCGAAGGAGCAAAAGAAGGCTATTAAGAACTAGAAGCGAGTCTAGCATTTAAAATTTCAATGATTTCGATTTAATAGTTTTAAAATTAATACTAAGCACTAAGAGGAGGATTAATATGTAATTGTATAAATAAACGATTGCCTCAAGGCGACACAAACTGCGAGGAGACCCAGGCCAATCCCCATTTCAGGTTCGTCAGCATAAACTTCAGTGCCTTTGTCCACTGCTCCTCAGAGTTGAACTGGATCCTGCAAGGGATTGAAAGAGTAATTAATTAATTAATTAAGAGTTTTCACATTAGTTATAGAGAGACCCACTTGATCGAATAGGAATTGCCCGTGGAGGGATCGATGATCTTGCCCTTGTCCATTTTGTAGGGCAACAGGAATTCAGTGTCGCGCTTCTCCACCTCCTTCTGGAACTGGGTGAGGCAGTCGAGAAAGGCCACCATGGCAGCATCGAACTTGGTGTCCCAGAAGAACTTGAATCCGCCGCTTCCGTAGAGCGGCAACTCCCGGTTCTCGCCGAGCACCTCCACGTACGAGTGATTACCGAACGGCACTACGCGGTACCGCTCGAAGGTAAGCCCGATTTTTCGGGCCAGAGCCGAGAGCAGCAGCACCGTCTGGCCCCAGGCAGCGTTGATCTCTGACCAGTCCACGGAGACGGAGGGCAGGCGACCCAGCCGAAAGTTGTTGATGGTACCAAAGTGGCCGGCGTGCCAGATGTGAAAGGTGATGTTGAAGATGTTGGTGTCGCGCAGCTTGTCCAGCTGCTGGCGCGAGTAGGCGATCTGGCTCTCCAGGCTGCGTTTGTCGTCCTCTGTGAGCATCAGCTCGCGCCTGTGCTTGGTGTACTCGCGCCAGTAGGTCTCCTCTTGCTCGTGCAACTGTTCCCGCTCCAGCTCCTCCTGGGCAATGGCCGCGTTCAGCGACTGCTCCTCCTCCTTGAGCTCGGCCAGCTGTGAGAGCAGCTGCTGCTCGCTGCGCTTCAGTTCGTCCAGCTCTTTGTCCAACGCATCCACGTTGGGCGCCTCCCGCTGCTGCTCCAGCTCGTCCAGATACGTCTTGTACACATCCCACTCGTCCTCGGCGATGCGCAGCTCTCGGTCCATGATCTCCAGCATGGAATCGGCGCACTCCTCGCACAGCGGATGGTCGATCTCGGAGTTGGAGGACAGGCAGTCAAAGAGCTCCGCCTTCAGCTTGAAGGCGGCGCTCATCTTCTTGCTGTCCCGGCCATCGGACACTAGCATGAACCCAGTGCCATTGATGGAGTCCGTGAGCCTGTACGGCGGCACAAAGTGGTCGAAGCTGCTGGCGTCCTGCGGGTCCAGGGTGTTTCCATTGTCTCCGTAGATGGGCACTGCAAAATATGATTCATTAGAGCACGAGCACTCGGAGCGGTATTTCCCGCAGCCATTATTCCTACGCGATAACTCCGCCATGGCATGGACACTGATCTTCTCCAGCTGCTCGTCCAGCACGATGGGCTGCAGGCAGCGCTGGCAGGCGAAGGACACCGCCTGTTTCTCCGCCTCGCTCATTGTGGCAGCTATTTGTAGTCCTTGTCCTGCGATTCGAGCATTCAAATGCAATTATATTTCGTTTTTCCCCGTGAGTGAGAAAACACAAATAATTCATCAGCTGTTTGCAGCTGCTGCCAGAGTTGCCACCCCCGCGCGAATAAACAACGGAAGCACTACGGCGCAGTTAATCGGACAGAAAATGTCAGCCATCAGCAAGCGGAGATAAAAGAACGTTTAAAACCAGTTTTAAAACAAAAACATTGCCCCAAGAGTGTCCGGAGGAGAGGCTTAAGCGAGCCGTGCAGCCCCAGGCCTTGACCACTATTGTTGCTGATAAGCCGTTGCGAGAGAAGTCGAGTGGTTTCGCTTTTATTTTGTTTTGGTGAGCAGAAAGCACATGAGACGCAGTGCCGTCGCCAGTGCTGTCAACCTGTCTGGCCGCTAATAGCCAAGTTTAGCTTTTTTCCTGTTTTATGTATTCAGAAAATTTTTAAATTACGTTTGATGATTTGATTTTGAAAAATTGTTCTTGCATTGCTACGAAAAAAATGTTAGTTGTTAAAAAGCTAAAGGGCAGATTCGAATTCAAAACAATGTTTGGTTATCTTATTAAAAATACATTGAATTTCTTTGGAAAATAATGCGAGCTTAAACTTTGAACCTAAAGAAAACAATAATCTCAAACATTCTTAATCAATTATTATATTTTTATGTTGCGAGGCCAAAAAACACAAAATAATTGAAATTAGCTGATTACGTCAATGGAATTCTTTGTCATTAAAAGATTAAAATTTAAAAAATGACGTAGTAAAAACGACCACCGCTTGTGGAAAGTGTTAGAGGTTAAGGGTATTGACTTCCGCAATCAATTGTTAAACGTCAGAAGCAAAGATAAGAGATTTGCAAGAATGAAACAAAATAATTAAAATATAAATGTAGCAATTGGTTCAGAAACTAGCAGGGAACTTGGGCCTTACCCATTTCCCACGAGAACTCTCGGTGTTATCAAGATTTGTAGCACTCGAAAAATTAAGCAGGCCAGACAGAGATTATGGCATTTTGTAATCTGGCTATATTTAAAGCTACACTCGGCAGCGGCGAGCAGGGAGCAGGGTCGACAGCACTGGCACTGGTCACATTGCCGCCTCTTCGGTTGCGACAGCCCATGGAAAACTTTCAGTCTCTTGCAGGCAGCACAGCGATACGGAAGCAACCAATTAAGACCTCCACGATTCCTTACTCCTCCCCCACTTAGAATTCTGACTGATAGTGCCGCCTCCGCCTTCGTCCGAATCCCTATCGCATGCCAGTGTTTTCATTTGCATCTGTTGTTCCTAGGCAGTAGCCGGATTTGCGGGTCCCAGTCACCACCTAAAAGGCCCCCCAAATTGCCAAATTGCGCTGCGGAGATTAAACAACAGACGCGGAGACCGACCAGTGACCAGTTCCCAGTTCCACACACATCGTGCCATTTTTATCTGGGCATACAGACGGTGATTACGTGATTAGAGCGCGCGGCGGGGGCTGTCGCAACAGCGGCCATAACAATGGTTTCCTACTTCGTACCTCGTGGCCGCTTCCTGCTCAAGGCCGGCAATCTGAGGCAGGTGGTGCAGCAGCAGCACCAGCCTACCCAGCTCCAGCTCCAGGCCATCAAGGGACCACAGCCTCAGGCGCAGAACGGTAGCTTGCCCATGGTGCGCCATTTCCGTCAGTTCTCCTCGAATGCCGCCTCCAAGGAGGCACCCCTCCACCACCGACGACCGCCGCTGCACAAACCGAAACAGACGCCGAGTCCCAGCTCCCAGGAGGTGGCCCAGCTCCGACGTAATGTACTCTCCCGATGGACCGGTTTCCTACTGCGCTGGGCACCCATGGGCATCTGTGTGTTCGGTGCCATCGAATGGCAGCTGCAAAAGAAGCGCTGCGAACGGGATGGGATGCCCAGGACAGCGTCCGAGTTACAGTCGCGCATCTACTGCTCCCTGCCGCTGCGCATCCTTAGCCGCTGCTGGGGCTGGCTGGCCGCCTGCTACCTGCCGCCCAGTCTGCGTCCGTATGTCTACGGCTGGTACTCCAACACGTTCAATGTCAACCTGTCGGAGGCCCAGTATCCGGAGTACGAGCACTACAACAGCCTGGCCGAGTTCTTCACGCGGCCACTCAGGGAAGGCGCTCGCATCATCGACCACAATGCTCCACTCGTGTCGCCCGCCGATGGAAAGGTCCTACATTTCGGCAGTGCCTCAGACTCGCTGATCGAACAGGTCAAGGGCGTCAACTACAGCATCGAGGACTTCCTGGGCCCGTTGCAGACGCTGGAGCAGGCCAACTCTGGCACTTCCTATGCTCAGGCTCTAAAGAAGAAGAGCGACGGCTCCACGGAGCTGTACCAGTGTGTGATATACCTGGCACCGGGAGATTACCACCGATTCCACTCGCCCACCGCCTGGCAGCCCACCATCCGTCGCCACTTTTCCGGCGAACTGCTGTCCGTGAGCCCCAAAGTGGCCGGCTGGCTACCCGGCCTGTTCTGCCTCAACGAACGCGTTCTGTACATGGGCCAGTGGCAGCACGGCTTCTTCTCCTACACCGCCGTGGGCGCCACCAATGTGGGCTCTGTGGAGATCTACATGGATGCCGAACTGAAGACCAACCGCTGGACAGGTTTCAACGTGGGCAAGCACCCGCCCAGCACCTACGAGTATGATGAGCTTACGCTGGACCAGGCACCCCAAGGAGCGCCCAAGGAGTTTGGCAAGGGTGATCTTGTCGGACAGTTCAACATGGGCAGCACCATTGTCCTGCTCTTCGAGGCGCCCAAGAACTTTAAGTTCGACATTGTCGCTGGCCAGAAGATCCGCGTGGGCGAGTCCCTTGGCCACATTGCCGGCTCCAAGTGAGGAGCATCCTGTCCGCCGCATCCTGTACCGAATCAGTGCAAAGTCTCTGTCACTCATTATGTTCACATCACTCGTTGTATTAGCATTAGACGCTCGTGTCCCAGGCAAATGTATTTTGTGAACAAACGTCCTGTGAAGCTAAAACTGTGTATTGTTGCCATTTCTCTCTGTAGCCTGTAAGCCATATTTTTTACAATAAAAAGTCGAAATATATCTTTGAGAACAAACAAAAACGAGCACGGTGGACGGCAATTAAGTGATTTCCCGGCACGCGCTCTCCTTAACTAGAGCAGCGAATGTTGAGGTGGGCTGGCTGGGAGGTCTTATCAGGAGCGCTTTTGATAAGCGCAACCGGTCCGAACCGCCAAGTCGTTGAACCCCCCGGTGGGCAGAAGAACCCAGGAAGACTACGTCTGTGGCCGGCCGAGTGTCTTATCGGTGCCTTCCCCTTCCCGGATGGCAAACACGCCATCGCCTTTCGGTCAACCAGAACATGAACCCGAAACCGAAAACCTTTCTGGCTAGACAAGCGCGTGCCGCTGCCTGCCGATGGGTGAAGAAGATGCTCTCGTTCGCACACCCCACCCAGTGTGTTGTGTTGTGTTTACTTGCTCGCTGCGAATCCGGGATCGCAATCCATTCCGCTTAATTGATTCAATCAAGCCCAATCCCCGGCCGGCGGGAGACATGTTCGTTGAACTTATCAGGCCAGCGGTGACGGGTGTGATTCGGAGAAGCGATTGGGCGATTGGGCCACATACAGGCCTTGACATACACACTTCACGTAGTCGGAGAGTGATGTTTTGGTTACCCGACCTGGCAACAGATTCTGCTCCGATCTGCGTCAGCAGACATTAGGGTAGTCTGAACCGGCATCATTTTAAACTTTGGCGCCAACAAGTGATGCTTGGAGTGATGCCAGATGCTGTGAGTTATTAGAAATCATAATTTCTTAATTTTCCCAACACTGGAAAGAAGCGAAAAGAGTCATCGCTTTCTTTGATTATATTGAATTTCCTAAACTTAAATCCAAGAGAGTCAGTAATAATATCGCAGTAGACTGGTTAAAATAAAGAATGTGAAAATAATCAAACAATAATGCTGCTAAAACACTCTTTGATGGCCTTAAGTGTTTCAAGAGCACACATGACCAAGAACCCACGAATAATAACTTCGATTCCTCATAGGAACATAGAGAAACGATCCTTCGGTAGCAATGGGCCATCGGCCATTGATCTCGTGGACTACGACTACGTTAAGAAGCTGGCTTGTGAGCCGCAGAAGCTTCTCATCGATGTCCGGGAGCCTAAGGAGCTAAAAGAGACTGGCCAAATCCCCACCAGCATCAACATTCCGTTGGCTCTGTTATGCCAGGAGTTGGGCATCAGTAAGCCGATCTTCGAGTGCAAGTACGGCCGAGAGAAACCTCAGCTGGACACCGAGATTATATTCCACTGCAGGAGTGGGAAACGCAGCCTCCAAGCGGCAGAAGCCGCCGTCGCTTTGGGATTTCGGAATGTCAAAAACTACGAGGGATCCTGGCTGGATTGGGCGAAAAGGGAGGGTCTGCCCGAGTAGGTCAACACATGAAGAATTCAAACCAAGAACTCACCACATAATAAATTAAACAATCTCACCACAAGAATTTCCCTTTAAATTTCCCCTTAAACTTGATTGATCTGGTAACCCTTCAAACAGCTGTGAGCCGGCATAAAGTTGTTGTTCTTTGCGATTTTACGTAATAATTGTTATTTATTGTTGAATTCGTTGTTTATTACAAACTTAATATGCTTGTGAGACACTGCATTATGGCCCTGAGGGTCTCAAGGTCACAGATTCCTCTCCGCGCAACCATGAACCCACAAAGACTCGCACCAATCCCTCACGGAAATCGATTCTATAGCAGCAAAGGACCTGCTGCCATTGGAATCGTGGATTACGACGTAGTCAAGAAACTGCCCAGCGAACCACAGAAGCTTCTCATTGATGTCCGTGAGCCGGAGGAGCTAAAGGAAACGGGCCAAATCCCCGCCAGCATCAATATTCCCCTGGGCGTGGTTAGCCAGGAGTTGGCCGCCAACGGAAAGGCCTTCAAGTCCAAGTACGGGAGGGAGAAGCCACAGCCGGACACTGAGATCATCTTCCACTGCAAGATCGGCAAGCGCAGCCTTAAGGCAGCAGAAGCCGCCGCCGCCTTGGGCTTCCGGAATGTCAAGAACTACGAGGGATCCTGGCTGGATTGGGCGAAGCGTGAAGGTCTGCCCAAGTAGATTTAAAAGAAACTCACAAGGAAATACAGTACGATTTAAAAACAAAACTGATTCACTAAGGAACTATTATTTAGAGAATATCAATGATTCATAAGGTGGCTAAGTGGAAAGTCCTTTCAAACTCTCTCCTTTATAAATTCGTTAAAATCCCCTAAAATTAAACCCAATTTCATATTTAATGCCAAACACATATTTTTTTTAAAGATAAAATAAATTTATTTACAAGTACTCAGTAGCATAATTTTAATAAAATAAACTTAATAGTTGGCTTAGAGGATTTTTGGTTATGAGATCTACACAAGAGACTTCCTTCTACATTACATTAGACTCTGTAGTAGTATTCTATCACTTAGTCCACCTCCTCGACTGTGGGACCCTTGCCGAATCCGTTTTGAGCCTTTTGCTGGCCGTCTCCTCCTGCAGCTCCCTGCTGGTGCATCTTGGTCATGATGGGGCTGCAGAACTTGGTAAGCTCCTGCAGCTTGTGCTCGAACTCCTCCTTCTCGGCGGTGGTGTTGCTGTCCAGCCAGCGCACCGCCTCGTTGCAGCGTTCCAGGACACTGCTCTTGTCCGCCGCGCTGATGCGGTCGCCGCCCTGTTCGGCCGCCTCCTTGACTCCGAACACGTAGCTCTCCAGCTGGTTGCGGGCGGCGATCCGCTGGCGATGCTGCTCGTCCTCATCGGCGTACTTCTCCGCCTCCCTGAGCATGCGCTCGATGTCCGCCTGCGAGAGCCGGCCCTTGTCGTTCTTGATGGTGATGTTCTTGGCGTTGCCGGTGCCCAGCTCCTTGGCGGTCACGTTCAGGATGCCGTTCGCGTCCAGATCGAAGGTGACGTCGATCTTGGGCACGCCTCGCTGAGCGGGAGGGATGCCAGTCAGGTTGAAGTTGCCCAGCACATTGTTGTCCTTCGTGAGGGCGCGCTCGCCCTCGAACACCTGGATGGTCACCGCCGGCTGGTTGTCCGCGTAGGTGGTGAAGGTCTTGGACTGCTTGCAGGGGATGCGGCTGTTGCGCTCGATCAGCTTGGTCATCACGCCGCCGGCGGTCTCGATTCCGAGCGACAGGGGAGTCACGTCCACCAGCAGCACGTCCTTGATCTGGCTGCTCTCGTCGCCCGAGAGGATGGCCGCCTGAATGGCAGCTCCGTAGGCCACCGCCTCGTCGGGGTTGATGGATAGGTTGAGGCTCTTGCCGCCGAAGAAGCTCTGCAGCAGGCTCTGCACCTTGGGGATGCGCGTCGAGCCACCGACCAGGACTATGTCGTGGATCTGTCCCTTGTCCATCTTGGCGTCGTTCAGCGCCTTCTCCACTGGCTGCAGCGTGTTGCGGAAGAGGTCGCCGCACAGCTCCTCGAACCGGGCCCGGCTTATCTTGGTGTAGAAGTCGTGGCCCTCGAACAAGGCGTCCACCTCGATAGACGCCTCCGTGCTGGAGGAGAGCGTACGCTTCGCTCGCTCGGCCGCTGTGCGGAGACGACGCAGGGCGCGCGGGTTGGAGCGCAGGTCCTTCTTGTACTTGCGCTGGAACTCCTCGGCGAAGTGGTTGACCAGCCGGTTGTCGAAGTCCTCGCCGCCCAGGTGGGTGTCTCCGGCGGTGGACCGCACCTCGAACAGGGATCCCTCGTCGATGGTCAGGATGGAGACGTCGAAGGTGCCGCCGCCGAGATCGAAGATGAGCACGTTGCGCTCTCCCTTGAGGTTCTTGTCCAGCCCGTAGGCCAGTGCGGCCGCTGTGGGCTCGTTGATGATGCGGAGCACATTCAGGCCGGCGATGGCGCCGGCGTCCTTGGTGGCCTGGCGCTGGGAGTCGTTGAAGTAGGCAGGCACCGTGATGACCGCGTCCCGGATCGCAGTGCCCAGGAAGGCCTCGGCCGTCTCCTTCATCTTTGTGAGCACCATCGAGCTGATCTCCTCTGGGGCGAAGCGCTTCTCCTCGCCCTTGAACTCGACGCTCATCTTGGGCTTGCCGCCGTCGTTGACCACGCGGAAGGGCCAGTGCTTCATGTCCTCCTGGATCTTGTGGTCGTCGAAGCGTCGGCCGATCAGTCGCTTGGCGTCGAAGACACTGTTCTTGGGATTCATCGCCACCTGGTTCTTGGCGGCGTCTCCGATCAGGCGCTCAGAGTCCGTGAAGGCCACATAGCTGGGCGTCGTGCGGTTGCCCTGGTCGTTCGCGATTATCTCCACCTTGCCGTGCTGGAAGACACCCACGCATGAGTACGTGGTGCCCAAATCGATTCCAATAGCTGGCATCTTGTCTCTTTGTATTTTCGCTATTGGGTTAATAACTGATGTCGATCTCCTTGTGTTTTATTTTCTCTTGGATCTGGATTCACTTTTTCTACACTTTTCAATTTAAAATTTCACAATTTTCAGCTTTTCAGCTTTTCCGCTTTGGCTTTTGTTTGAGTGTTTTCACTTTGGCTGCTTGATTTCAAATGTGACCGGGTGGAAATTGGCACCGCTATTTATACCCGTCCGCAGTGAGGGGAAATTTCCCTGCAGAAGAGTGGAGAAAGCCCGAGACATTTCGCGTGAGTGCGAGTGAGACCGAGATAGTGCTCGGAGGGGAAAGTACGTGGAAAGTTCTGGAGCAG
>VNJO01011779.1:0-88391 GCA_008042535.1 Drosophila tani | reverse complement strand
TTTAATAGTACTCTTTGAAAAACAACAAAATACATGAGAAGAAAGAGCATAGTATTTCTTACTATTTTCCATAGTAGGTTAACATAAAACATACTTTTGGTGTGTACACATTTTGGCAGAAAAGCAAAAACAAAATACATGGAAATTATCAAAATAGTATGTTACTATTTTTTTGGGTTGATTTTACATATTTTTTTTCTTTGGTGTGTACTCACTTGGCAGAAAACCAACAACAAAATATATGCAAATTTTTTACATAGTATTCTAACTATTTTTCTAGGTTGATTTTACATAGTTTTTTTTTTTGTGTGCAGCCGAAATATTAAAAGCCACTTTAGAAAACTAATTTTTGAGCATTAGAAAGGTAGAAGCCCATGCTGGAAAATATGTAGTACCCCCGGCTATTGTGATCCAGCATGACTTTGCTTTCAAAACATATTTGTAACGGCAAAAGGCCGACAACAAAGGCACAACACTCTCGGGAAAGAAAAGGAAAATATAAAATAAAATGCTGAAGTACACGCACTTTTAGACGCAATTACGTTGAACTTTGCACACCGTGTATGGCAAGGGGGATCGAGTCGAAGAAATGTACACGCATAAAAACGCTCACCCCACCGTACATATGTATGTACATATGTATTGACATATAGTACACACAAAAAAATCTATGTAAAATCAAATATTTTATAGTTAAAAGCGCGCCAACCTAAAAAAATAGTTAACTTACCCCAAATAGTTAACTAGTAGGAAAACAGTAACACAGGAAAAATAGTTGTTTTACTATTAAATAGTAGAATTCCAAAATAATAGTATATTGACCATAAAAAATGTTGCATTTACATAAAAAGATTCATGTATACATTACATTCAACATTCCCCTATGAAGATAATATTTTTTAATTCTTACCATTATTTTATTAAGTTTTTTTTTACAGTTAAACAAATTCCTTGTGAAAGATAATTTCTTATAATCTGTATTTATATGGTTGCAATTTGTTATTTAATCATATAAGCAGTATAGAAATCTTATTAAATTTATACTCACATTTAAGAACCAACTCCTCGACATAGAATCGAACCGGGGTCTTAGAACTGATACACCGGCCGCCCAACCAACTGGACCACGGAGGCAAACCAAACACGAGAGTCTAATACTCTAATACATAATTGAGCAGTTTATTCAAGTTCACTCAAACTCCAGATTTAGCCATTATGTTCCATAGATCGCGGTTGGCTCAAAGCATTGAACGTACGCTTAAGAAACCATAAGTTATAGGGCTTCAAATCACACTCTTGGTGATCATTTTCTTTATATTTCTCTTATATATTTTTATTAAATGGCTTTAATAGAAAAGAAACATTGTCGACAAGAATGGCTAAATTCTTTATTATACAATTTTTTTTTAACAAAACACAACTATTTTCATAGTATTTTTTTATTACAATTGTGCAAAGTAATTTTACATTTTATGATAGGACTTTTACTATTTTAGTAGTACTCCTTGAAAAACAACAAAATACATTAGAAGAAAGAGAAATAGTATTTTTTACAATTTTTCATAGTATTTCATATTCATATTCATATATTTCATACACCTAAAACATACTTTTGGTGTGTACACACTTGGGCATAAAAGCAAAAACAAAATATATGGAAATCATTAAAATAGTATGTTACTTTTAACTTTACTTTTTAGGTTTATTTTACATATTTTCTTTGGTGTGTACTCACTTGACAGAAAACCAACAACAAAATACATGCAAAACTTCTACATGGTATTCTAAATATTTTTCTAGGTTGATTTATGTATAGAGATTTTTTTTTTTTGTGTGTATGGGCTCACTAGATCACTCGGAAGCAATATACTTTTGCCTAGGGGCGAAATCTGATTTGGATTTTGTGCTCTCTTGACTTCTGGACTGCTCCTCTCTATTCATTTCCCCTGGTTGAACTTTTCAGCAAGCCCCAAGTGAAACGGAGGGAAGAATGATAACTATAAATTACAAGTTTTTCGACTGCAAAAATACCCTGGTATCTGAGTCTTATAGAAGGTCTCATAGAAAACCATCCCATATCTGTGGAAAATGTTAAGTATGTATTGTTGTATTTGTTATAACAAAAATAACTAAATTCAATTTTTCAGGATAACTAATGCCATACATAATTCACACAGTCCTTAAAAATGCAATGATTAAAAAAAATACAAAGAAGAAATATTAAAAAAGGCGTCAAATTAGATTCAGATCTAGTGTTCTTTAAATTTGTATTTAATTTACCTGTTTAATAGGTCCTAACATTTTTCCTGCGAAGTCCATTGCAATGGTATCAAAAATATGCAGCCTTCTAATATCGCAAACTAGCTCTGTATAAATAAAAATAATATTGATATTGATTACCCCTTAATATAAACTCTTTGACTTCAAAGTTATTATAGGATCTGCGTGTAAAAATGTGAAATAAACTCCCTCAAACAGTATTACTTATGTAATTTAAAATCGTTTCCTACTGAATCCAAATATACCCACGATTTTCGTACAGGGTACTATAAAACGCATGCCTACCAACAACAACAGCAAGGGCAGCAGTAACGACGACAACGCGAGAATGCATCATCATCTCAGCTCACCACACTATCGCCATCTCGCTTGGCCAACGCCATTGGGGGTTCTTTGTATGATTCGAGGCCTATGCGAGGTGAGAGAGTGCCACTGTATATCCCGCTCGCACTCCCGCTCGCCGCAGTCACCCATGAGGCCTGCTCGACGGCTCACTCACTCCCTCCTTTTGACCCTTTGTGTGGGGATTTGCCTTTATTAGTTTGTCTAATTGCTTTCGGGAACTATTATTACGGCATTTGCCGCCGATGTTGTTGGTTTTCGCTACATGAAAGTATCACAGATGTGCAAACCCAGGAGGGACACCCCGCCGCTTTCCAGCGCTCTGATTTGACTCTTCACAATATTCGTTATTATTCAACGTAACGTTCCTGTTCGTTTTTCAATTTTTTTGTTGGGTGTGCTTTGGTTACCATGGATTATATAAATATGTATGTACATATGTATGTACATAAGACTCTTACATACATATATGCGATTCCAAATCTATGGCCTACTACTTTTGTAATATTTTTTTTAATAAATAATGTTAAAGAAGGCGTGAAATATTTCGCTGTTTCAGCATTTCCGCTTTCGAGGGCCACCCGCCGCGAAGTAGGCAGGGGCGGGGTGTAAAGGGTCAACGTGGGGAGGCGCCGGACAGGGAAAAAGTGTTTTTCATTAAATTGTAAATTCCACATTATTTAATTTGGTTTGGTGCCGCTGTCGAGGTTGGGAGAAAAGCAGATGGCTTAGATAAAATTAATTTTTTGTTGCATATTTCGGGGCGACTATCAAGGAAGGATCCAATCATACACCACAGCTAAAAAGGATAGGTTTGTATATGTAATATAAGCCATACAAAAATATATTTATTCTTGACATAAAGTCCTTCGTATTATTGAAATTACTGACCCTACAGCACAAAATATTGTTTAATAAGGAGCCGTCCTTTCTGTATAAAAAAAAAACTCCTCTTAACGGGGTAAGATAAAAGTAACGATCGCACATTCAACTCAAGAAATATCCCATACAAAATTTTGGGACTAATATTAGTTATTTAAAAACTAACCAAGCAGAAGATTGTGCTGGAACAACAGCTCCAATTTTCAAAATGTTAATTTACGCACTATCACTCCCGATTCTCTTAATCTGTAATCTTAGTATACAGTTCAAAGACCTTTACAATAACTTTCAATCAAGATGTAAATGTTTTTGTTCGGACTATCCTAGAGGATTTTTAAACAATTATAAAAATAATGCAAAAATTGGCAAATACAGTTAATAATAATACAATTTAAAACAAGTTGTATAAGAATAAATTAAAAAATCACACAAAAACAAAAAACAAATTAATTAAGCCCCTAACATAATTAAATACATATAAATGGGCCAATCAAACCTTATCTGATATGCATATGTTATGGTATGTTTGTCATCTTTTTATGTTGCTGTTCTGAGTATAATTAGATTTATTATTAATTTATTTTTATTATGTTTAATTAATCTATGAAAAATAAATGAATAATACATTTGAGTGACTAGATAAAAAATTCAATTTGTTAAAAATCCTTCGAAAAAAAGTTCAGAAAACTGTTCTTATGAGATAAGATAACCTCATCTGATGTACGGCCAACTCTACATTCAACCTCTCTGGGATACAGCCGTTATGGATCCCACAACTCCTTAAAGGAAAACTTTGCTGGGCAATATATCGATGTTTTTTATGCCTCTTACCTTCGATTTGAGTTATGTTATTTATCATTCCCCTGTGTAATTTTTCATTCGACAAACTTTCAGTGCCACACGCACCAGAGAAGAGACCTATCTGGTCTGAGCAAATATAATATTTTGCTTGCTCCCTGACATTTATTTCTCTTATAAAAAAATGAAAAGAAACTGAAGAAAGCAGGAGAGAAACAATAAAAACTGTAGCAACGACAGCAGAAACAACTAAAGTGCGATAATATTAATTTTACTTTATTGGTTGCGCATTCCTTGCGGGCGCCCAGAAACAGAGGAGAAAAAGTCCGGGGCAAACGTCACGCTCATCCATCGAATCCATGCCATATTCCATATACCATATATGGGCAGGTGGAGGAGGAGCAGGAGCAGCCAAAGCCATCTTTTGCCACCTTTGCGTGTCCGTTGGCTATAATTCAAGCTGCATTGGGAGAAGCTCAGACCGCTGCACGTTGAAATAAATATAAATGTCAAAACTGAGTGGAGTATTTCAGGGCGAGCTCATATATCAGTGCATATACATATATCCGTGCCTGTGGATATATACATATATCTTACATCAAATCGTTGCACTTTGGTTTGGTTACAAATGAATCATCCTGCGGTCTGCGATGCGTGAGAAACCAGAAATTTCAGGAAGAAGTTACTGCGCCTCCCTCAAAAATAATTAAGGAAAGATATAATTAATGTGTTGTTACTGGTTTAAAAATGTATTTCAGTTTACAGATACAACACCACAAATACATATGTATATATTTTATTACTTCTATTACTAATTTTATGCCGAATGCAAATAAATTAAAATTTAGTAAAATTAAAATATTTCAAAATGCTGTTAACATTAATAAGAACTTAATCAATATTTTTATAGAATCCGAAATGACGCCCCTACTGCATATCAGAATTCTGGGCAAAATTATAATTCGTCACTTGGATATAATATATTATTAACAGTTTAAAAGTTTAATCTTAAATCGGACTATAATTGGGCACAGTTTTAAGACCAAAGGCATAATTTCTGAAGCTAGATATTAGCCTAAATTTCTGTCTAAATTTTTTTGTAAGCTCCAAGCTGAATCAATCAATCTTCGAGTATAACATGAGATAATTTACTGCTTTCTTCTGAACCTGCGACTTAATAATGTTTGATTCTAAAAATAAATCCCTAAAAATCTGATGGAAAATAACTCATTTGGCGGAGTCAAACGGCGTTATGTAGCGCCGACTACCATAAATAATAACAAGTGGGAAAGCTACAGTCGAGTGTGACCGACTGTGAGATACCCGGTACCCAAACCATTGTGGATGAAATTAAATAGCACATGAACATTGAAAAAAAAAGTGTTAACAAAGGAGAACAAATGTTGCTAGAAACATGCAACACTCAAAAGAGACAAATGTTGCTAGGAACATGTTGCACAACACCCAACAAAGACAAATGTTGCTTCATACACAGAAACTTTATTGCTTAATAACTTCCATGTTTATCATCCGATTTTACTCAAATTTTTAGAATACGTTCGCGAAGGCCTACTTATTTATTTTATTTATTTACTTTTAACCGAATATTACGAATATAGTTTTTATACCGTTTTCACACGGACAGACAGACGGACGGACATGGCTAGATCGACTCGGCTGGTGACGCTGATTAAGAATATACATATATTCTTTATAGAGTCGGAGACTTCTACCTGTTGTATACACACTCTGTTGGCACTAACTTATAATACCCTTGTACCCTATAATAAGAAAAAATTAAGTCAAATGTTGATTTTTATTAATGACAAAAAGGCCGTGTTTTTTTTAAGTTGCGTTATAAATGTTATGTCCAAAAAGAAAACATTAATTCATTCATAATAAGTATAAGAAGTTGATCGACGCACTTGTCCAGTTGCTGACTTCGATCTCTTTTCGGGAGTGAGTTCAACTTCAAACAGCGATTTTTATCGTTTTGTCTCCATGGAGATGTTGAAAATTTTAAGCGCCATCATTTATTATGTAGGGCTCGTTATTGTTGTTGCATTTATGCACAAATTTATGTGATTTTTATGCGTAGACATAATTATAAAAGTCGCTTATGCTGGAGGATCCCAATGAGCCACAAGCGGAGAAGAAACGATCCAACAAAAAGCAACCCATGTCCAGCGATCTTCAGACTTCATTTACTGGCCACTTTTTGGTTCGAGGTCCGGTGGTTGAGGGATGGGGGTCGGGTTGGAGTTTAGGTTTGAGTTGGAGCCGGCGCTCCAGCTACACCTCACATTGTCATAAATTATAAAATTTTATGCGTAAATTAATGACGTGTTTTTTTTTTCGTTTTCGGTTTGTTCACCGGCAAGACCATTCGAATATTTTCTCATTAGTTGTGGATGCAGATGCGCTTTACCTGAAGTTAGGATCCTCTTGAATTCAAACTGGATTATAAAAATTTATCACAACTCAAACAACGAGGTAATTCATTAAAAAAATAAGTTTACTTATTTTTAATTTATAGAAAACAATTGGTTTTGCTTGTATAAATATCACAAAAATCGTCAAAACAAAAGGTTCTTTAATTGTTGTTCTTTCTATAAAGAGCATTTAAAATTCAAAATGGGCCAATTATTAATCACATGCTCATTGTGTTTCCAATTTTTGTCATGTCTCCAGTCAGCTTAAGTGTTTTTTTAACTGTCTGAAGGTAGTAGAAAAATTCTTTAAAAAGCAACTCTTTCTTAAGATTGTTTCAGTATTATCAACTTATTAACTTAATGATATTTAGAAAAAGAACAAAAGTGTATTTTAAAATAACACGCTTTTCTTTCAATTATTTTAAGGCAAGAAAATATTTTTAATTGAACGATCAAAGTGGTAAAATTAGCTTACATATTCTCTTGTAGAGGCTTTTATTTTATTTTATTTGTATTCACTCATTAGATTTGATTACTGCTCTTCTGTGACTCCAGGCTCAAGGTGGGGAGTCTAATCAAAAAGTTTTCCATTCCCTTTCTAAAAAGCCACCTTAGGCATGCAAAATATGTTTGCAACCACAGCAACGGTGACAACAAAACGAACGTACATGTAATCACTGAAGTGAACAATTGCCTTTGATTAAACAAAAGTACTGTGTATCATCTCCCTTTCTCTTTACCCAAGAGCATCTGAACGAAATCAAATAAATTAGTCAAAATGAGGGTGGCCTCCTGATTGTTCCATGACGAAGGGGGTTTTTTGCGGGATGACCGCAAAGTGCGCAACCGAATTCATTGAGCGAGGTCTCTTGATTTTGACAAGTTAGCTGAGATATGGGATACGCTACGTTCTCACTGAAAGGCTGTCTTACTCTTAGATGAGAAAGAAAACAATCCAGTAGTTGCAAAATGTTTTCTATAAATGCATTGATAACTATGGATTAAATTATAGTCGATGATAACCAAACAATATTATTTAATATAACTGGTTAAGTAAATGGGAGTATCACAACGTTTTCAAACAATTTTTATGTGTTTTGCTTTTATCTGTCTTTTTTTCCTTTGAGTTGAAATAACAACTATACCTTCGGATTGAATACTCTCAAATGAGGCACATTTGATGCCCTTCACAATTTCCACCAGTATTATCTGTCGGACAGATTAACCAGCATTCCAAAAGCATAATTTCCCCCTATTACTTGGAGTACTTCCCGCTCTCCCAAAAAACCATAAGCGACGAAGCGACGGGTCAAGTGGTCTGCGAGACCAATTTAAAGAAACACAGAAGGGGTGAGAGGAGCCAGCGAACATTGAGCTCGCATCTCCAGTCACAATTTGTCATCGGCTTTGGTCACTTAATCATCGGAGGCAGCGACCAAAAAGAACAACATTCAAAATTGGCCATGCTCTATAAGTCTTCTGTGGACGCCTCTGCAGCATTACCATAATTCTGGGGAGGACGTCGGAGGACAGCGGAGGACTCACCATTATCCCTTCACGTGGCACGAGGCAAAAGCTTCGGTTGGGAGGCTCGCATGACGTCTTGTAATACGTCAATGACGACGGGTTGCCTAATAGATTGTTTACTTCTTATTTCCTCTCCTCTTTTTATAAGTTATGATGAATTAAAGCAATTTGCCATATAGCCATACAGCTAGCACACTGTATAAATGTTCCTCTATGAACTTCAACTTCGAATGCAAGTCGCATCTGAAACTGTGGGCCATAAATTTTCACACGGAGGTGTCGCATTACAAACGAGCCTCGAGCGATGCCCAAAAAACTCAAAGTGGAACTGGGACCGGAACCTCCGCAACCCTGAAATCGCTCACACGCCCTTTCCCTATCGTCCCGTCTCGCTCAGGTAATTTGTCGCCTTATCTTGTCAACATTTTATTTTTAATGGGCTTCATGAGTGTGAGGGAGGGAGGGCGGCGTGTGTATGTGGGTAGCAATTAGCCGATAACAGACTTGTAATTAGATAAGCAACGAGGGAATAAGTGTAATCGAATTATCACTGGCTTCGAAAACTGAACTATTCAATTTAAGAGGCTGCCACTAAAAAAACGATTTAAAAGTGAGAAAGAATTGGGCGGAAGAATTTGAAATTGGGGTAGAGTTAAGCATCGTTGTTAGAGATACCAGAATTGAGTGTGCGAACTAACGCAATTCCAGTTAAAGAATTCCCGATTTGTCGATCCTAAAAGACAGTAAAGTAACTTAATAGAATCAATAAAAAGTCTTAAATCACTTGTACTTGTATTAGCACCTTTTGAAGATGTGATAAGCAAGTGTCAAATGCAAAATACTTAAAAATATATTATTCGAAAATAATTTTATTAAATTAATGAAAAATGTTCAAAATTCTTTTATGAATTATAAGTTTGTTTAATTTTGGTTCTTCGTAGGAATAAACTAAGCTTAATAAAACGAGTTTGCTAAAAGTTTTGAGGCACAGTGCAATGCCGACCAGTGAACCCAACACTCTGCTGACCACTCTGGGGCTTAATAGAGCCACTAAATGCTGGGAGAACTGTCCGCCTCCGTTTAGCGCTTTCAGCCTCCTTTAACATCTCGTTACATCCATCAAGCGCTGATGCCTGGGGGCGTGCCCGTGGGCTTTGCTTGATTAATTAAGTTTAAAATATTGCCCACCATTTAACAACGCAAACAAGAAACGCACAGCACATCAGAGGGCGGCCCTCGACGATCGATGATCTTCCTTTAGCCCAACACTGCTCCTTTCGGGCCAAATTAATTAGCAGCCATCACTTCGGGCCAATGTCGAGAAAAAAAACCTCCAAATGACTGACTGCCATTTGGGCCGCGTTTTGAGAAATGTGTGTTTTTTGTTGACCGTCCACGGTCTTTGAAGGGTCCAACATTTATCAGGAATTGTGTGAAACACCTGTTCTGGTTACCATTATTTTTATTGTGCGAGTGTGTCGGAGGCGGTACGTCATTGGGTATTGTTTGTAAGTATAATTGATTTTTGGCATTCGAGAGTTATCGATTTGTTTGAGGTTAATTTAACTCCATATTTGTAATCGTTAGGAAATATAATTCATAGGAATTAATTAGAAATCCGAAATAAGCGTTTACGATGGTGGGTAGAAAACATTAAACCAAGTTGAAGTCTAGCTCTTGCTCAACAGCTTGGTAATTAAACAGTTCATAGAGGCAAAATAGTGGCAAATATATTGTACTGAAATCGAACTAAGTTTTCTTTGTTTGAGGCAGGGACCGAAAATAATGATTATCAATGCTTTTTTTAAACAAAAAAATCATCCATTTAGGTCAGCCGCATAATCAAACCAATCGGCTACTATTGGAAGATCTTTCCATATCTTCAATGATTTTGTACTTCGCTATTTTTATATATATTTCATTTTTTTTTTTAAATTTTCATTGAGTTGTATTTAATTGCTTTAAAAACAATTATTATTATTGTAAGCGATAAAATAACACTAAACGAGAAAGAAAGCTAACTTCGGTAAACCGAAGTTGGTATACCCTTGCAGTCTGTAATTGGATCATTGAAAATCGAACCATTTTAGTAATGTTGAAAAAACATCGAATTTTGTAAATTTTACATTTTACATGTAGAATTTTACATTTTCATATAAATGGACCGATCGATTCTATGGCAGCTATATGATATAGTGGACCGATCTTAATGAAATTAAAACCGTAATTCTAGAACCTTAAAAAACTGCTATGTCTTAAAATTTATAGAAATTCGTTGAAAAACAGAGAAGTTAAATTTTTTTTTACATTAATTTCGCCATCATTCCTATGGCAGCTATAGGATATAGTAGTCCGATTTCGGTCGTTCCGACATATATACTGCGTGCTAAAGAAATAAGACTATGCTGAAAATTTCAGCTCGATAGCTCGAAAACTGAGAGACTAGTTCGCGTAGAAACCGACAGACGGACAGACGGACAGACGGACAGACGGACAGACAGACGGACATGGCTAGATCGACTCGGCTGGTGATGCTGATCAAGAATATATATACTTTATGGGGTCGGAGATGCCTCCTTCACTGCGTTGCAAACATCTGGTCAAAATTATAATACCCTCTGCAAGGGTATAAAAATTAATTATTATTTTTTGAGCGGTATTTTTTCGCTCAAAATATCGCTCATAGTCCAATATCTTTTTTCTCAGATGCTTCTTTGGACCAATTTATTCGCTACATTATAAAGTGAACCTTGACGAACCCGAAATCGCAAAAAAACTGCCTTTAGTTTCAACCCAATTTTCTAGGTTTTTGACTTAATCATTGCTAATAATGGAGTCGTTATTTTAATAAATACAAACACATAACATCAATCAACAATAAACCATATCGATATCACATTACATCTAGCCATCTCCCATCATTCCATACTCATAAATTAATAATAAAATCGCATAATCGTATTGTGTCATATGTGTAATCATTATATTATCGGGGCACACAATTTAATTGCCCCAACCACAAGAGGCCACAGCTATTAGCTGCGAGGAGGGTGCGAGGGTGGCTGAACATATGGCACTTGAATGATTTTTATTGTTTCCAGCGACAACAACAAGGAAGCGCTGAACAAACCCCAAAATTGCCCTTTTCGGTCAGAGGCGAGATCTGGGGGAAGTAGCAGCAGCACTTAAGTGCAAAATGAACAACAATGTACGGAAATGTAGAGGGTGAAAATCCACCCTCTCGATTGGGGATAGCGGCGACGACTGAAATGGCAATGAATCGAAATTGATACACCCCCAAAATTTTAGCGCCGCATTGAGGGAATCCACGGGGGAGCACAAGCAGCGAAGGCATCGCACATCCTGTCGTGCGGCTGCCGAGCATCAGGACGAAGCAAATACGAGACGCTCACGCAGCTTGGCAATTGGTTGGTTTAGGTCCACCGGAATCAACAGGGGCGGGGCAGGGGCTGTGGCGTCAGGACTCCCCACAAGGATCTAGGCGTCGGCATCATCATCATTGGCGACATTTAAGCCAGCATATCGGTGCACAGAAAACAAATATTCTAAATAAATCTCATTTATTCGAAGAACCACAACAACCTGTAGAGATCTATCTTATTTACATTTTCGGTGTTTTATAAATTTATTTTTTTATTCTTCTTACCTAGTTATAATTTTATAAACAACTGTTGCGTAAAAATTTGTATAATAGAAGAGGTGCATAAAGTATTGAAGTTGATTGGTGTTCTCTGTGTAGCTTTGGAAACACTGCATTAATTCAATCAAATCCATTTAGCTTCCCTTCTCGGCGAAGTGCGTCATCGTCATCGCCTTGATCCAATTCGGCTCCACGGGAAATTTAATTACCCACGTTCGTGGCTGTTTTCCCTTGTCGTTGGCGTGACGACAGAAACATCGTCGTCCTTTTTAAAATCCAATAAAGTGTCGTACAATTAAGTGACACGGATATCCTGCCGAGCCCAGTCCAATCGGATTGGGGATTCGTTCCTTAGAGTTTGTGTCTCTGTTTGAGTTTGGGCTTTGGTCTTCCCTTTGACTTTGAGCCTTTTCGCTCTGATCTGTTTGTTTTTCAGCTTCTGCCGCATTATGGGAACTCAATTAGCCAGAATGTTGTTTTAATCAATGGGAATAAATAAACTTAATTCGATGTCGGAAAATAGCAGAGGGTGCGCAGTAATATAATTATCCGTTAGACATTTCTTGGGATTTTAGTAATCCTAAACATCTGTGGTTTCGTTGAGTGATTTTATTACTTATATTATATTATATATTATATACCTATTCTAAATATTGACTTATATAGTACTTACGTCTACTTATTTTTGATTTTTATGGATGCGTTACATTTTTAAATAATAATATTAATATTAGCCTCGGCTAAGGCTATGAAATTAGTTGATCGCATGAAATGAAAATATAAAAGTTGAATGCTTAGT
The DNA here is from genome assembly GCA_008042535.1 of Drosophila tani. Classification (NCBI taxonomy): domain Eukaryota; kingdom Metazoa; phylum Arthropoda; class Insecta; order Diptera; family Drosophilidae; genus Drosophila; species Drosophila tani. The sequence goes on along the minus strand of VNJO01011779.1, from coordinate 75,670 downwards.
AGGCTATCATGTTTGGGTACAGTTAGAAAAATCTGGTTTGTCTTGCCGCCTATTCCAATGCGAATGATCTATCGTCTAACGATTCGTTTTAATTGAATTTTGGTTGGTGGACTTTTTTTATACCCTTGCAGAGGGTATTATAATTTTGACCAGATGTTTGCAACGCAGTGAAGGAGGCATCTCCGACCCCATAAAGTATATATATTCTTGATCAGCATCACCAGCCGAGTCGATCTAGCCATGTCCGTCTGTCTGTCCGTCTGTCCGTCTGTCCGTCTGTCCGTCTGTCCGTCTGTCGGTTTCTACGCGAACTAGTCTCTCAGTTTTTGAGCTATCGAGCTGAAATTTTCAGCATAGTCTTATTTCTTTAGCACGCAGTATATATGTCGGAACGACCGAAATCGGACTACTATATCCTATAGCTGCCATAGGAATGATGGCGAAATTAATGTAAAAAAAAATTTAACTTCTCTGTTTTTCAACGAATTTCTATAAATTTTAAGACATAGCAGTTTTTTAAGGTTCTAGAATTACGGTTTTAATTTCATTAAGATCGGTCCACTATATCATATAGCTGCCATAGAATCGATCGGTCCATTTATATGAAAATGTAAAATTCTACATGTAAAATGTAAAATTTACAAAATTCGATGTTTTTTCAACATTACTAAAATGGTTCGATTTTCAATGATCCAATTACAGACTGCAAGGGTATACCAACTTCGGTTTACCGAAGTTAGCTTTCTTTCTCGTTATGAACAGTATTTAGCCAGATACCAAATTTGGTAACAACATTTTAGTCTGATGCACGCAGTTTGTTTCAAAATTCGGCCATGCCCACCAAAAACGTATAAATCTTGAATTTCGGTTAAGGAAAAAAAATACGAAATAAGGAGTCCTATGCGGACGTTTACTGAAAATTTAAGTACATCCGATTAAAAACATGGGCGATTTAAGCTATAAGGTTGGAATTTTAAGACAGGCCATGAAACGCTGCAAATGTGGGCCACGTGTTCGAGCACTTATACGCCAAAAATTTCAGATATCAAATTTTTTATGATTAATACTAGAATTATGGTAAAAACCAAAAAATTCAAAATAATTGAACTAGTTTATATTTCGGCACGGTATGGTAGAAGTCTTGAGCTTCAAGACTGGTCATTTTGCAGCTTAATGCCGAAAACCAATTCTGCTCCAAGCCGCTGCAATTTTCAAAATTTTCATTTTCGCACTTTCATTCTCATTTTTTCTGAATTATGTAGTCCACTTTTTTTTAATTTTAGTATGCAGTTCTAAAGAACTGTACAATATCATTCTTCTTTATCATCATCAGACAATCGTAGCAGATTTTCAAATATGCGGATCTACAGAGAGGAGAGGTCGAGCTTACTCGCTTACTGTATATATATGTATAAACTACTACTACTACTGTAGAAGTGCTTCAGTTTGTCAATTATAATGCGTTTTTTTTTATAAAATAGGTAAATTAGAGAGCCAAGTGTGTGGGAAGGAGACTGCATGATGGCATTGAATTATGTTCAGTAGAGTTTTAAAAAGAAAATCTATTTAATTTTATTACAAATCATATTTATATACGAAATACAATATTTCTATTAAATTTAAAGGGATTTCTAATAGAAAGGTGAAATATGAAAATTAATTAAATTTTAAATTTATATTTTTCTATCTTTCTTTCTTGTTTTAATTTTTGTTATCAAATTAATCGTCATCATTAGACTTAATCTGGGCTAGCATGCATTTTCAAGAAGAGTTGCTAGGCAGCTGCTACAGATCAGGATTATGGCCTTGTCCTTCAACTTGCGATGACAATTTTCGACTTCATTAGCCTCAGTTGCATACTCAGTTTGGAGGCCACTTCATTCCACATTCAAGAAGTCAACAACTTGAGAAAATGTAACTCCCTTTTCTTTCCGCCAGCGAAGGACCAGCACTTGAGCGGAAAGTGTTAAAGCCACTTTAGGGCAGAAAAGAGAGTCGGTAGAAAAGCCTAACGACTTCCACTTGAACACTTTTCAATGAAAATCCACCAGAAAAATGTGCAACCGAATGCGCATTTGCGACTAAGGGAAAATAAAAGCTGCCAAAAAACAAAGTCCGTTGTATAAATGTAAATGCCGACTAGGGAGTGAGTTCCCTGACTTCGACCTCCAGAGTCCGGAAGTTGTCAAATGGAGCGTGAGAAAGTTTCTGGCGCGCTTTTTGGGAAGGCTGGATGTCGGAGTTGAAAGTCAAAACGGCAACGCAAATATAATTGCACACCTTCCTCTGTACTTTCAAGAAGTAGGAGTTCCAAGATTCAGACCCTAAGCAGTCGACCCCCATTATTAAGTCGGGCCAATTGTCCAACTTCCGGGCGTATCAGATTTCCCGATTCCGCGCATTTGAAGTCAAGTAAATGTTAGCGTCCTTGCGACCGATTCCCTTACTCAGCGAATGTCCTTTGGACTTTGCCTTTTGCCTTCAGCTACCACCGACAATTATATTAGCGACTTGAAGCGACCCTCCCAGCCGTTCCGCCCTACATACATACATATGTATGTATATGGCATGACTATTTCCTCACCATTCCCTCCCTAATTGCTCAGTTGGTCGACACGCCCCTCTAAAAGGAGCTCGGGTCCTTTGTTCCTCTATTCTTCGGGCGAAACTTCGGTCGCTTTTTGCTCCTTGTTCTTTTGCCCTAATGAGGGTCCTTGGCAGCTCCTTGTCCCGCCATTGACACATGGCCATTCGCCTCTCATTCCTTTGTATTTTGTCAAATATTTGCTAGCAGCTTCAGGCGTTCCAAGATGTTGGTTGAGCACTTTCGAATGCGCATAAATATTTATGCAATGAAGTAAAAATTACTAACAGCCCGGAATAGAGGGTTGCAGATCGATAGGATCCTACCGTAACTTAAGGACTTAAGTTAACAATTTCGTGTTGCTAGGCATAAAATCGAGCTTTGGATGACTTTTTAAGAGGGACGGTAATTGATTGAATATTTTTGACATTTTTATTTATTCTTTATAACTCATATTTCTTAAATGCGTTCCAGATTACACTAAGTTTAAGATTAATAAAAAGAAACTGGTCAGAAATATCTGTGGGAACCGGATGAGAATGAGAACGTGTAATAAAATTACAAAATTATGAAGCTGTGGAATTTAATCTTTCGATTTTGACTAAGCGTAGACGATTTGAACAAAATTGTACTGAACTTGTACTGAACTTAAGCTGGCATCTCAAACTGTCAATATGAACGCATGAATTTGAGTGTGTGTAAAAACCCAGCAAACGATTTCCAAAGTGATATATTCATATAAACCAGCGGTCGGCACGGCCCAATCCCGTGGGATAGGATTTTTCTCAGTCGGCGTCGCTGCCGCTCACGCACAGTACTATATGCACAAAAGAGAAAAGAAGAATCAGTGCAGACAAATTGTAATTGTGTGGCTAGATTTAGCCATTTTTAGCGTTAAATAGCTCATTTTTAGGTTATAGCTAGTTTTTGCCATATTACAATATATCTTAGCTTTTTTTCTTCTCATATCTATCCACCCTGCAGTACCAGTTGTTATCAATAGGCCGTTGTCATCAATGTTTCATCAAATCGCGCCGACTTCGGCTTCGGCCAAACCGACGCTCTCGTTCAATCAAAACCGATTCTCTCGCTGGGTTTCTCTCTTCTAAAATTATGTTGATGAGTCATCGATGAAATGTTGATGAAATGTCGATGAATCATAGACGAATGTGTCACTGATGACAGCCTAGGACATGCTTATGTTAATTTCATCAACAGTTTTTATGGAATTTCATAGATGATACATTAACAACAACGAAGTTTTTTTGATGAATCGTTGATGAAACGTTGATGACATGTACTGCAGTTAACTGATTGTTCCCTCGGAAGCATCTAGATTGTTTTTATTATTTTTGCATATATACTTATAAAATCTTCCTGAAGATTTAAATCTGACTGAATTTGAAAAGCTTTTCACGTCTTAATTATGAAAAATAAAATTAATTTGTTCGCTAGTGATTGTAATTTGACCTGTTGGTTTTCTTTCTCGATGATACTCTCTTTGAAAACCAATACTTACAAAGGTGGGACTGACAGCTAAAGTATCCCGTCAGGTGTCCCCTGCCCTTAGGCTGAACAATTTCATGGAACATTTCAATCTCCAGCCATCGTTGTGACAGTGATCCCTGGGCCAATCATCATTCATGTTCGAAAACTGCTGACCTCATCACACCTAGCAGGACATGGAGGACACCTAGCTCAGGTAGTTTGGGCAACTGATGTGCCAAGTAGCGGGAAATCAATTTAATCCCATTTTAAAATCAAACAGGGAACCTCAGTTCCCAGAGAGAGAGTCCTTTCGCACACGCCCCTTGAAGTCTCACTCACCGAGGAGAAAGGACCAAATTGCGAGGGCGGACAACTGGCCAAAACAGGTCGAATGTTTACCAAGTGCCGTTAAAACTTAATTAGATGGATTTTCGAGAGGAAGAGGCTCCAGGTCAGTGGGTATCAGCCTCCTACTGCGTGTGCCGCAGGATAATCGCCCCGAGAGACCTTCCACAGTTCCTTCCCGGGGTACTTTGCCCTTTTGCCCCGCTTGTCAGCCTTTCCACGTGTTTACACTAGCCGCCGATTGTGGTCGTTCTCCTTGGCTCGTTTGTTTGTTTGTTTGGATTGCATTGGACGGGATTTTGTCTTCGATTGGGTTTCGGATTCAGATGCCGCTATCTCAAAGGGCTCATCGCTAGGCGTCGCCTGGAGACGAGCTTAATTTCATTTTATTGATTACAAATTATGTCTCGCGGCACGGCAACGGGCAGCAATGAAAACGGACAAAAATATCAATATCAGATTATCTGTCTAACAATTTTATTAGTCAAGAATGCTCGGTGGTTTAGGTTTTTCTGGTTCCCTATATTTTCTAGTTAGTATACCGAAATTATGATGTTTTGTAGTTCTGTGTAAAGTAATTTTAAAGTGATTTCTTGAAAATTGTTTTAATTTATGTTTGTTTTCCTAATTATTATTGGATTGGCTATAATCCTATTAAAAAATAATAAATGTTGGCTAGAAATGACACAAAAAAAGGCCATAATATGGAGAAACAAAACATTTAAGTATAAGCAAACAATATAAAAACAATGAACGTTTTGAGTTAGGGCATCTGGCTTTCGTAATAGTTTCTGTAGAACATTCCACTGCGCCCCAGACTTCAAAACTTCGATTAATACTCCATTTTGTGGCGAACTGGTCTTGTGCCTGTCTCGCCTGGGGATCGGTATCGTTTTGGCTTAGTTAACAATTATTAATCGATCGTAACATTTATCATATCCCTTTCGGGGTTCGCCCTTTGGTGAGGAATATGCAAATGCCCCTCTTGACATTTCGTTTGTCGTGGGCTGGAAGAATATTTTCCGAGCCACGTTTGATTAACGAAAGGAGATAACTTTTGTCTTTAGCCGCCAGAACCAGATCTCCAGGCCGATATTCTGATATGCGGAGATGGGAAATCTGAGATAGCTTTTCGTGGCGGCAATCTCCAAGCCCAGCGGCGGAAATGGAAGCGAAAAAATGCCGAAAAGTTATTCAAAGAAATAAATACATGCTGGTGGGGGAGTTTTTTTCTTGGGGCCCACAGCTTTTTCTGTCGCCTGCCAGAAGGAACAACAAACAATGGTTTTCAGCCCATCTAAAGCTGAAGTGAGCTGGACAATTGGTAAAGCATTGTCCTTCGGGGCCCGTGTCAAAGGTCCTGGTACGGGTCCTTTTCACCGGGGTTTCCTGGGCATCATCCCGCTGCGAGGTTGCAATTTGCCATCGGACAAATCAGCTGGAGGTCCCTCAATTTTCGAACGAGCCTTTTTCACCGGTACTCCGTTGTTGTTCCTTCGTGTCCTTGTAGGTGTTCAACTCAAATTAGTGGCTTGTGCTATCAAATAGTTTTGGCCTGTCATTGAGCCAGCTGCATTCCGCTTCTCGAGCCCATTTCCAGTTCCACTTCCAGTTGCGATCTCATTTTGGCCATCCCGGACCCACACTCCAGCTCCTGCCGCTCATTAGTTATGATTTAGTGTGCGCATAAACAAAGTTATTAAATTTCCATCCACGCTCCGCCAAACTACTAAATTGTCTGCCCCGAAGTTGTGTAGTCATAAAAATTAAAACCATAAATTAAATGAATATTTATTTACTACGCCATCGCCTGGCCTGGCAGCCCCTTCTTTTGGCTTTCGCCGGACCAGGAGATGTTCGCGAGAGGAGAGCCGAAAGGCAAGCAGAAATTTAATTAACGCTTCTGTGTACATGTAACTACACTCAGCGGGGGCGGGAGGAGGCGGGTGACGACGGCGTTGCTGGGTTCTATGGAGGTGGGGGCGTGGTCTCCCCCACTCTCTGGAGCGTCTTTCTCCATGAGCCATAATTAACGATTAATTAAAAGTGCCGACCGAGCCAACCCACAAGCCAGCGAAAATGAAAAGTGCTGTTTTATTGCATAAAGCAATTTAATTATTAAAAATTTGGATTTTCCGTATTTTATATAAATTTTTTTTTTTTAATACAAATATCATCAAGTGTGTCCCAAGTAAATTGTCATGGACAATTTCAGAGAAAATAAGTATAGAAAGACGCTTTCACGGTCCCTTAAATGTGAACTTAAAAAAAAACAAAGGAAGCTAACTTCGGCAAGCGGAAGTTTGTATACCCTTGCAGTCTGCAATTGGATCATTAAAAGTCGATATATTTCGGTAAAATTTTACATTTTACATGTAGAAATTTACATATTCATATAAATCAACCGATCGCGTCTATGGCTGCTATAAGATATGGAGGTTGTTTGATCTTAATGAAATTAAAACCGTAATTCTAAAACCGCAAAAATCTTCGATTTCTCGAAATTTTTAAAAATACTATGAAGAACAGAGAAGTTCTAATTTTTGTTCCATTAATTTTCCGATCATTCCTAAGGCAATTATTTTTTTTTCTTCCATTCTTTTTTTTATTTTTGTTTATGAATGCTTAACATCTTAAGAAAATAAATTCCAAATGTGACATCGATTGGAGCAAAAATAACGAAGTAATGGGTAGTTCAACGGAGGTCATTCGATGTATGGGGAGCCAAAACTTTAAAGCGCTCTCTTGCAAAGTGCCATCTTCAAAGTCAGTTTACGCGATTACTAAAAATCTACTTAACCAATCGTTATGAAAATTTGCACACAAGTTCTGCAACAAATTCTTCAGGTATCACTGTCGGGGTTTTTTTAAATTTTATTTTTGTGTTATATTTTTATACCCTTGCAGAGGGTATTATAATTTTGACCAGATGTTTGCAACGCAGTGAAGGAGGCATCTCCGACCCCATAAAGTATATATATTCTTGATCAGCATCACCAGCCGAGTCGATCTAGCCATGTCCGTCTGTCTGTCCGTCTGTCCGTCTGTCCGTCTGTCGGTTTCTACGCGAACTAGTCTCTCAGTTTTTGAGCTATCGAGCTGAAATTTTCAGCATAGTCTTATTTCTTTAGCACGCAGTATATATGTCGGAACGACCGAAATCGGACTACTATATCCTATAGCTGCCATAGGAATGATGGCGAAATTAATGTAAAAAAAAATTTAACTTCTCTGTTTTTCAACGAATTTCTATAAATTTTAAGACATAGCAGTTTTTTAAGGTTCTAGAATTACGGTTTTAATTTCATTAAGATCGGTCCACTATATCATATAGCTGCCATAGAATCGATCGGTCCATTTATATGAAAATGTAAAATTCTACATGTAAAATGTAAAATTTACAAAATTCGATGTTTTTTCAACATTACTAAAATGGTTCGATTTTCAATGATCCAATTACAGACTGCAAGGGTATACCAACTTCGGTTTACCGAAGTTAGCTTTCTTTCTCGTTTATTAAACAATTAATCTATTTTTTAGTCAAGAATTGAATTTTTGACTTCAAACTTTCATACAAATTAAACAAAAAGAAATAATAATAATAATAATAAATAAAAGAAGAAAAACTCTACGGTGATTCCTCCGGACAATTATCCTTTAACTAATGCATATTCTGGTTTTCATATCGGACGATTCTGTGGACCGTTAGGTTGTACACCGCAAATAAACTTTTTTTTCAAGGGCCAAGGGAGATTCCCTATAACTCATAGGAGTTATATCTGCACATATTTGTCTATGAAAAATTTTTAAACAACATTATTACATGCCATTTTTCAATAATTTAGTTAATCTATATGTTATCTATATTTAAGTTAAAAATATAACTTTTATCTATACAATTACCTTAATACATTTTTTAATAAAATGTTTTTGAATAGTTTTCGTGATCGTTCTCTTTAATTTTAAGCTTAATTATTACTTCGAAAAAAATTAATTATTTTTTGATCAAAAGGAGTTACGAAAAACCTCAAGGGACTTTAGATTACATTACAAAATAAAATATAAATGTTCTAAATATATCAAGGGACCTTTAACTGCAAGATAGATGTATGGTATAGTTTAGTTAACTTTATAATCTTTAATATAATAATCTATAATAAGACTAGATATTTTCATTTGGCTTAAACCATAAATACTACTATTATTTTGACTGCATTTTTAAATTTGTGGTAGAGTCCAAGAAGAGTTACCATAAGTCGACAGCTTCTTAAATAAATTAGTAAATCATATACCATATACAGAGAGTAATACTTAAGCCTGAAGATAAAATGCATTGATTAAAAGTTGTGATATAATGGATACCTCACATAGAAATATGGGGTTAAATATGTATACCCCTAAAATGTATCTAATAATTGCCATTAAATGCCAAATGAATACAACACAAAAATAGGGGTGAAATTACATGCTATTACTATCATTTTGTTCTACTTAATCCTTTTCTCTACACGCGAACGGCGAGTCTAATGTTTTCCATCATTCTCCATTTCCAAGACATATCGAACATAAAAATGTAGTTCAGCCCGAAATTCTTTTCAAAAGTGCGGAAATCCTTTTAGCCTTTTTTTCTTGCTACAAAGTCAGGACATGAGCCGTAATGAAAACTAAACTATTTAACCAGAAGTGGTCAGCGTAATTGGCTCAAAAGAGTTAAGGCTGGAGGAACTGTAACGCCCTACCTGAATCGAAATTCGAAAGCGTATCCGAGTCCATGGAGAATGGAGGTGAACAGGTAGGCTGAGGTGTTTGTGCGGCCCAGAGACCAACGCCCACAATAACAACTTGACTCGGGCAACGGCATAATTTATGCCGACGAAAAATGCCCGATGGCCGAGAAAACCTCTAGGCAAACAGAGACAATCGCAGTCACAATTCAAATGAAAATCCAGCCCAGTCCTGGCTAACAGCTCATAAATCACAAGGGGTATCGGAGAGTCCCGGCCGGAAAGTTGACTGACTGCTTGACTCGACCGAACGACGTATACGTGGAGTTACCTGGCAAGCTGCCAATGCTGGATGTGGCCATAAAATCTTTCAGGCTTCAAGATTTCCGTTCGCCTTTGTTTTTTGCTGTTCAATGGAAAACGCATTGCGGAAAAAGGATGTGAGCTGATCCTGGCCGTCACCTTGAGATGTTTATGACATGTAAATATTTATGGTTGACATGACCTTGTCGGGGTATGTCCGTATCCCTCCTATTCGTACTCCTCTTGTCACGCACTTTTTTTATAATTCGTCCGAAGCCAAATCGTTTCGCCCGCTCTCCAGCGAAATCTTTATGAGGCATATAATTTTTCCCAAATTTTTTTCCCCCTCTATCTGCAGATTCTTTGTGCGATGTGTGCCGTGCCGGTTATGTTGCCTTGTTCCGGTATCTTCATGGCATGGTCATAAAAAAATTGACTTTCCTAAGCTATGTTGGTTCGTTAATCCTTGTACTACCTTCCTATGTATCATCACGCCCCGGGATTACCAATGCCAATTCCTTAATATTTTTTGCGGGTTTCGCGAATTTCCTTTTTAGACATCTCTTACCTGATATGTTTATTGGTTGTGCAATGGTGAATGGCGGCTGAGGTTGCGGCAGAAGTGTGCGTATCACATTCGGATTTAAGCGAGATAAATATAATTTTACAGAGAAGGTTTTTATCCCTAAAAGTATCAGAAGTTATGATACTTGTTTAATTAAGTGCAAAATTATACCAATTCTTATTGTGATAATTCTAGTATAATAATTCTAGTGTAATTGTAATAATTCTAGTTGTATTTCTCAAATAATTTTGAAAATAAATAAATTTGTATGTTAAACTTTTGGATGACGACTCTTGAAATAACGAAATTTGGGTTTAAAACATAGTGTTTAAACAAAGTAACGATTTTTTATTATTTTATGTGATTGTACAATAAAAATAAAACAATCAAGAAAGCCGAAGTTGGTATACCCTTGCAGTCTGCAATTGGATCATTGAAAGTCGATCCAATTTGGTAAAAATGAGAAATTATCGATGTTTGTATGTTTATTTTACATATAGAATTTATTATTTTATATTTTACATGTAGAATTTTACATTTTCATATAAATCAACCGATCTCATCTATGGCAGCTATATGATGCAGCTGTCTGATATTAATGAAAATAAAACCGTAATTCTATAACCGCTTTTCTATTTTTTTTTTTACTTTTTACCGAATTCAAAACTTGTTTGACCAATATTTTTCGTAAAAATTGCTCAATAAAAGCCTTACTCAACTAAACAAATGAATTAAAAAAATACATTTTTATCATTAGTTCTGTTTATAGTTCACTTCTTTCTTCACTTCTTTTTTTTCAACCAGCACATCCATCAACACCAAAATGAATGGAAAGGAAATGCTAAAGAAAACCAGTTGGACAGAAAACTCCCACGCTCCCACTTCACTCCTTTGACACTGGCCTCCCGCTCCTTCGTTCTTTCTCTGCGAGACCTCTCACTCTCTTCGCACTCACGTTGGGCCGGGCATGGAACACTCGAACTCTCGAGCGCTCGAGTCTGGAATCTGGAATCCCGGGTCTCGAGTCTCAAGCGAACCCCAGGAAGAGAGACCTGTACCGTGCACACCGCTGTGATCGCGGCATGTGCCAAAGGCGTCCACGCCAGGCTACGCTACGTTTTGGCTGTGATTTCGGCTCTGATTCTCATGACACGAGGCCATTTGGCCCAAGTCAACGCCCACTGGTTGCCCACTTTGTTGTGGCCAAACTGATTAAGCCCGGCATTTTTGGCTGGCCTTAGGGTAAGGGTTAGGATGCAAAAATATGTATAATTGTAGAGAAGCATATTCCATTAAAATGGAAAATATATGCAAGTTCGTCTAATAATAATTATTATTATAATTATAATTATTCTATTATTTATTTAAATTATTACTTTCTTTTCGTTGGGCAGAAATGGGTTTCAATGCCAAAAATAAATCATTCAAAATGATTAGTGTGGGAAACTTGAAAAATGATTTCACAGCTTACATTAAAAGTTCGATTAATAAAATTAAATATCCAAAATGGAGAAGAGGAAGAATGAAAATAAGAAGTCGCAATAAATAAATAAAAGTGAAAAATACTATATTATTGAATTTTCCGTAAAATTAATATAATTTAGCTGTGAAGAAATTCGGAATTTCTCAATTTGGATTCTTTAAGGAAACACAAGTTTCAGATTATAAAAATTGTCCCGTCTAGAAAAATTGATTTGTTAAAGGAATAAATATTTAAAAATAAAATTTATATGTAGACAATGTTATTTTTACCAGCTGAAACAGATATGTAGCAGCTTTGCCGTGCGTCTCTCAGAAAGTTTACTTCGCTGACCACTTGAGATGGATGCAACAACAGAAACTGCGACCTGCTGCGTAAACTTGCCATATTGTTTATCTTCGGATTTTACATTTCTAATTTGTTGTCTGTTCTGTTGTTGTATTTGCTTCTGTTATTACAAAGTTTATTGCATTTTGCGCTTCCATTTTCAAGTGGCTGGAAATGCATTATTTATGGGAGTGGTTCTATGGCAATGCGCTAGAAATCCACTTCAGTCGAGCTCCAACCGACAACGTCTCCATCTCCATTTCCATCTTCATCATGATCCCCCACTTCTCTCCTCCCTCCAGCTTAATGTGGAGCAATGGCTTCATTTCGAATGACATTTGTCGTTGATGCGCCGCGGGATTGGGGCTCTCGCCAGTTTGGTGCAATTTTCCAAGTTTTATGGTCTTGCCCGGATCCCAAATATGGCATTGGGGTCGGGCCTGACATTCGGACGATTACCGATTGCCGCGGAGTTTGTTTTGACGTTTTAATAGCTGAATCGTTTGCCAGTGACATTAAGTGTCACAATTTACCCGAAGCCTTAATTGCCCGAGTAAGTTGGTTCTATGATCAGAAGAGGGCCAAACATTTACCAAAATTATTTATGCACAGGGATATTTATCGACGCAGGATGCTGTAAAATATTGTTCAGATATTTAAGCGAAATTAGTGAAGTGTAAAGGAAGCAAAAAAGCTTCTGTTGTTTTAGCTAAATTTTATTACAAATAATACGCAAAACAAGTTTATTTCCAATTTTGGCAAGAAATTATAACAAAAACTAGTATTTTTAGTAATCAGGTATTTTATGGTCGGGACATTTCGAATAAAGTTAGATGTTCAAACATAATTCATGTGCAAGACTACAAAGTCTGTTAAAATATTTCAAGTGAAGGCCACTTTAAATACAATTCGAATTAAAATAGATAAATTGATAACTCAGTCCAAAGACAAATCATATTAAATTAAAGAAAATATTTTTGTGCCAAACAAAAGGAAAATATTTTAATCACCGCGCCTCCAACCAAGAAATCAGTTCACAATCCAGCCGAAAAGGCAATTTGCCGAGCCACTTAACACTCAACAGAATCCAATCTAGTCGGATTGAATCGAAATTATGTATTGTTTCGACGGTTGCTTATTTAAAATTCCATAAATTAGTAAATGAAAAACAAAGCGGTCGGCGCTAATGAAAACGTATGTCTTCATTGCGCAATCCAAACAAAAGCGGAGCGGCTAGAAATCGGCGCTGTCCGAGAGCGCGGAATGTGCTTAGCATCATTAAAATCAATAAAATAAACAACTAATTTGATAAACTGACAGCCGGAGCAGCGAGAGCAGGCAGCAGAAAATAATGAAAAGCATTTCGTCCGGAGTGACAGTGAAAAATAAGCCAAAACTCGTAGGCGCTGCGAAATGCATCCCGCAAGCTTTCAATTGGCTGCCCGTCGGTCCAATCAGCGTTTTGGGCCCCAAGCGCAGGGGCGCATGCTGCGCGAACGCCCCTCCCCTCGCGACTCCCCCTAGCCCCACCACCCACCACCCATGGCCAACCACAGTGGGTGTTAATTTCCGAAAAACCAGTTTGACTCGACCGAACAGAGCGAGCCGGCTATATGGTTGCCGGCATTCCAATTGGATTGGGTGCTTATTGCTGGGCTCTTCTAACCGCTGCCCGATTTCCATCCATGAGCAGCCATTTTCTTCTGGCCATCGCGCTCGCACTTATGGCCCAGGCCTATCCAGCACAGTGGTGGCCTGGCGAAACACACCACTATCGCCGAAACTCACCTCAAGTCAGCAGTATGGCAGGCCTGCTCTCACTCAGGGCCTGCACAATGGGCTGGTATTGCAGCCAGCTATTTTGCCGTCGCCCTCGCACACGTACGATCGCCGCGAAACCCGCAGCGAGTTGGAATTTCAGGAGCTGCTGGCATTTCAGTCCTGCTGCGCATCTTGAAACGTCAAGTCTTGGCGCGCGATTCGAAAACGTAACACGCAACGCTCTATGAAACGCGCGCGAGTGTTTAAAGTTTGATAATAAATAAATAAATTAAATTCAGAAATTAAACAAATACACCAAGCGAGCGAAATAAGCGCACAGAGTGTAGAAGAAACCAAGTGACGTGACTTAGTGCGGTGATGGGCTCCCTGGCCTGAATCGAAAACTAAAACTTGTAAGCCCCAGAAAATCCAAACGCAGTGAAAATATAGAAATTGTTGAATCAGTAAAAAACTCTCTAAACATGATGATGAACGCCTTTATTGAGCCGGCCCAGCACCACCTGGCCAGCTACGGGCTGCGCATGTCGCCGAACACCACTTCCAGCAGCAGCAATACGCAGCAGCAACAGCAACAGCAGCAGCAGCACGAGATTGCCGCCCAGCAGCAGCAGCAACAGCAGCAACAACAACAGCAGCAGCAACAGCAGCAGCAGCAGCAGCAGCAACTGGAGGGCAGTGCGGACTCAGCGGCGGCTACGGCGGCGGCCTATCAGAACTCCGGCTACGGACACTTCAACAGCTATGCCTCCCGGGACTTTCTGCTCGGACGCCGGGACACGGACTACGGCGTGGCTGGCAGCGCCGGACAGGCTACTGCAGCGGCGGACTCCATGATCTTCTCCAGCTTTCCCGCCCAGGCAGCCGAGCTGAGCACAGGTTTCGGACAGCACCCGTTCCACAGCCACCATCATGCGGCGGCGGCGGCACATCATCACCAGCACCAGATGCGGATGGGAATGGCGGACGCCTATGCCGCTGGACACCCGTACAACCATCACGGCAACTTCCCGGCGGCAGCGGTCCACCATCCGGCCGTGCATCACCCGGCCCATCACGCCATGTCCGCCATGCATCCAGCGGGAGCCGGAGCCTTCCTGCGCTACATGCGACACCAGCCGGCCTCGTCCGCCTCCAGCATCAAGCAGGAGATGCAGTGCCTCTGGATAGATCCCGACCAGCCGGGCCTGGTGCAGGCTGGCGGGCGCAAGACCTGCAACAAGGTGTTCCACTCGATGCACGAGATCGTGACCCACCTAACGGTGGAGCATGTCGGCGGTCCGGAGTGTACCACCCACGCCTGCTTCTGGATCGGCTGCTCCCGCAACGGACGCCCCTTCAAGGCCAAGTACAAGCTGGTCAACCACATCCGCGTCCACACCGGCGAGAAGCCCTTCGCCTGCCCGCATCCGGGATGTGGCAAGGTGTTCGCCCGTAGCGAGAACCTCAAGATTCACAAGCGAACGCACACGGGTAAGTACAGCGCCATACTAATACAATTTATTATGGAAATAAAATCACTGAACATTTTTGAAACCGGGAACTGACCAAATAATTCTTTAGTTATTCTTAAAATTAAGTTTGTATCAAGTCAAACAAAAACACCTCTTAACGAGGTGAGATAAGAGTTACGATGGCACCTTCAACTTCAAAAGTTTCTGATATAAAATTTTGTGACAATTAATAGTAACGTTAGTTTCTAATCCGACACGCTGCTCTTTAGTTTCAAGGCTAGGTATTTTACAGCTTAGTGCCGAAAACGAAACTAGTTGAATTGTTTTTAATTTATTTTTGTAAACCAAATAGTGGTACAAGAAAAATTGTTCAGCTCGAGCTGTTAAATACAATATAAGTGGATCCAAGACTCTAAAACAACAAATCGACGGACAGACAAACACCAGGACAAACGTTTTCATTTCGCAAAGGCCCTTAAAATCTTGTTTATTGAACATCTTTTGAACAGAGTATGGGATCGAGATGTTTGAGGTGTCATTCGACGCGTATTTGAAGCTAGAATAAAACAGCAATCAATAGAATACAATAGCTCCTAGTTAGTAGTCTCCTTGCTAGCTAAAGTAAAGGTCTAGGGAATCAAAGTGTTGTTATTTCCCTAGCCACAGCCATGAGTTCACCTTGTTGTGGGTTTAACCCTTGCCTTCTCCTGGGCAAATCCCGGACGTTGGCGAGGTGGGCGTGTTGCCGTCGGCAAAAGTCGGTGCAACGCCCACTACCTGGCTTAGCCCGCCACTGGCCGTTCGAGCCTTCTTTTATGACACCTGTAAAACCTGCGACTTAAGCCCTTCTTCCACCCCGGCAAATCCCCAGCAAAGTTGTTGTCCTCACAGCAAGGATAATTCCTGCGACTACGGCTTGACTTCGACTCTTGGACTCCGCAATATTTTCTTAAGCCTGTGAACAGCTCTTGACTTTAGCTTTTGGCTGACAGAGATATGGTATCGGTTGCCGTCCGACAAATGTTGTGGATAAACTAGGAAGGGTGTGGATAAGAAACGTTTGTAAGGAAGTATAAGCATACCATTGTTACATTCGAACCCACATTCTTTTAAGAAAGTATTAGATTAAAACTCGTACGCTCGAGCCCGACTTCCAAATAAATAAATCTTCTACATCAATAAAAGTTGTAAATTTTAAGCTACAGTTCCTTTTAGTTATTTAGCTTACTTAAATAAAATCTACAAGTATTTTTCCGTATTTTATGTACCTATTTGCTGGACCTATTCAGTAAATTTATCAGACCCACATTATAATCCTAAAACTCATTGTTTTCCATGGTATATTGACCCCTCTAATCAGTTCTCGCTGTTTTAATGGCACCACTTAAGACAGATCTATATCTCGTGGATCCATAAACACATACTTGACTGCCCTGCTCCGTTTTACTCACCCACTTATCAAATTTCGACCCACTCCCGATCGCCGGCGAGTGGAAACCGGCTCATAAATAACCTTTGCATAATCTAAATCAAGAGCTTAATGTAGCATGGCGAGTAACCAGAACAGAAACAGCAACAGAAACAATCGCAAACGTAAATAAAATAAAACTAGAAGAGCGGAATGTGTGCGAAACAGTCAGTAATCCCGGCGAGAGTTACCCCAATTTCGGGGTTTCGATGGCTTTTTTGAGAGGGCCAAGCACGGAGTGCCAAAGAAGCATTTCCGAGCGATTACAAGCGGAAGTTTTGACACGTGTCAACACACACATGTGTGTGTTTGTTTGCCATGGTGTTGTTATTGGTTTTGGTCTTGGTATTGGTGTTGGTGTCACTGCAATAAAAACAAACACCACCAGCCAAGGGACATTTAAACCGGGCCAACGATGCTGATTGAATTTTTGATTTATGCAGTGAGCGGAGGGGGAGGTATCGTACTCGCACTCTTCCGCAGTTCAAGTGCCCGTAGCCCACAAAAGGTTAAAGGCCCCGGTTCCTAATGAAGTTGTGCGGCGGCCACTTGAAAGTCCGTCAATATGTTCGCTATCTCCTCCAATTTGTAGCCCAGGCCAACCAATCATAGGCACACACAAAAATCAGAGACCCTAAAATACGCATCATCATCGATGGGGAAAATGAAATATGAAATTAGTCAAAAATATCATCATATCGTACACACAGTAACCAATTCTCAATGCCCCCCGAGATCATTATAATGCCACATGATTGTTCCAAAAGCGAATACAATATGGCGGCGTCTCGAAAATCAAAACGAAACATTTTAATTACCTTTCGATGAGTGTGCAAAAGAAAATGTTGTTTGTCCGAGGCAAAAAGATACAAAAATTAAAAAAAATTGCTTTTTTGTTCAGCTAATTTTGTGTGTTTTTTTTTGACGAATCTCTGTAAAAGATTTATTTCGGTTGTGACCGGCGCGTCGGTGGCGGTGGTTACTCTTAAATGTTTCCATAATGAAGTAAACAAAAAGGAGATATATAATATTTTAATTCAATTTATATAAATATAAGTCCGAATAATCCGTATAAAAACTTGTTAAAGCCCACGCACAAAAACCAAGAGGACAAAGAGAGGCAGCAAAAAAATATGGAAAGCCAAAATTAAAGCAAATCAAACTGTGTAAAATATGCCCAGGCCCAGCAATATAAAGCGCCATTTTCTGGATATTTCAGAATGTTGTTGGACGGCATTTGTTGTCCAGTTTGCTCTTGTTGCTGCGGTGGATTGTTGCTGTTGTCTAGCTTTTCTCTACTCCGATTCCCTTTGTCCTCGCCATTTAATAAACGAAGGATGCTGCCAGACCAGGATAATGCTCGGGGGCCCGGCCCCATAGGCCTGGAATTTCCATTATGCCTCCGTTTATTGTGCCTCTCTGCCGTAGGGTTTATTAAATCGAGTGGCGCAATTTTAAAGCAATTATGCACAATTCTGCGCCGGCTGCTGGCAACTTTGTTTTATGTTTTTGCATTTTATGTTGGTTTTTGCCCGGCTTCCTTCCTGGTTAATTGATTTTAATGACTTTGTTTCGGTGCTTCTAATGAGCCCTACATGCTCGACCATAAACCCCAATGGAACAAGTTTAACAGCCACTGGAATCAAAGTCATTAATTTGCGTTAAGCTCGGGTTCTGGTTTATAAACTTCGGCTTCACATGACATCAATGGAATGGTTAAATCTCAGGCGAAACAAAAGTTTGTAAATAAATGCATTTATTTCTGATTAATTTTTTTCAGAAGAGTTGACGGTAAGCTTGGGACTTGGGGTTTTGAATATTTCTCGAAAAAATATTAAAAGAGAAAGGGTTTAAGTGGTCATAGGGAATGTATATAAAATAAATATGGATGTAAAATAAATAAATAGATAAATGAAAAAAAAAAAATGCAGTTTAAGAATCTTGGGTTAAGATAAACTAAACCTGGAATTTTTTACTATTAAACGTTGCTTGGGCTTCAAAATTCAAGTTTTTCATTAGATTTTGTTACTTTTATAGATTAATTTTGAAACAATATAACATTGAAAATAAATAAATGCTCAATTTTACCCTGCCAGTAAACAAATTATTAAGTCTTTTTAGAAGGAATATAAAATTGAATTTTTTTTTTATATTTTCTTATGTTTTTTCTTTCAGCCCTTTTATTTTATTTTTTTACTTCAATTTTCTTCATATAAACAATAATTGTTCGTAGCTAATATTAAGGAAAGGGTTTTATTCAAATTGAATTCTAATTTTGTATTATATTCTACGATTTCTATATTATATTATATTTTACATATACAAATATCTTACAAAGGAGGTTAGTTGTTTAAATTTCACTGTATGAAATAAATTATAAACCACAAAACTGTTATTAAAGAGATCCCATTTACCAAAATTGATCTTTTGAAAATGTAATATTTTGTCAGAAAATTCTATTTCCTTTTTTGTTCTATTCCCACCGTTTCCCTGTGTAAATTTCGGACGTGTTAACTTTTGCACTTGTCACCTTCACGTCTGCGATTCTCCATGTCCAGCCTGCTGTCCATCCCTACCTCCCTTGCTTCCCCCCAGACTCCAGCATAAAAAACACAACACACAATCAACTTTTGTCTGCTTTGTGGTTGTTTTTTTTTTGTTTGGGCCCCAGTTGACACCTGTGTCTGGCTGTGTGTGTGTGCTCGGATAGATGGCGTTCATCATGGTGTGCGGTTTACACGCGCACACACAGCCATCTTTTTTACACGACTTTTTTCCATTTTGCTCCTCCGGACTCTCGACTGGACCACAAAACAACTTTATTCATTAACACCTACAACGGGCCACAGGATCCGACTGCCGCAAGAGCATTCAACAACTTTGTGGTTAGTTTTCACAGCCAACCGAGAGCTGCCCCCTTTGCCCCTTCTCAAGCTCATTAAGCCACAGTTCCCAGTTCCTCCCTCCCCCCGTTTTCCTCATCGCCTAAGTGCAGGCAGTCGTTTTTCCATTTTCCAGGCGCTTGGTTGTTGTTCTTGCTGTGCAATTATGCTGCGGGGCAAAGTTTAGCATTCAACATTGTCCTGGTGGCTGCGACCCTTGTTTGATTAGCTCCCTCTCCCCGGTATCCCCCGGTTCAGCTCCGACTCGACTCGATTTAATTGAGTGCAAGTGTTTTTTTAATGAGTCTTTTATGGACTTGTACGCTCTTTGGATGATGAAGTGAATTATGCAATTATTTACACTTTTATATAGCTTTGATGGAGCCAATCGAGGCGGGTATGTTGACTTAAGGAGGTGGTTTGGGAACCGCAAAATATACAGGTAACAGTACCTTTAATCTTAGAGCTTATAGTGCTACCCTTGATAAAGGTTTGGGGTTAGTAAATAATTGCTTAATGTTCTTGTATGTATTTTGTTATATATTTATGATGTTTAGACTCGTTTTGACGATTTAATTACCTAAGAAGTTAAGAATTCATGAAATAGTTCTTAAAAGGCTTGCGACCAGTATCTGATTTAAGCGAAGAATTAAAAAAATTTTTGACTGCTTAACTTACGGGAATATTATTCGGTAAAATGAGTATAATTGAGTAGTTTGTTAATGATTACTTTAGAAATTGGGGTACACTATAAACAAAGACCACGGCCATATATTTGAATTGCAATATGCAAGAAATTTTTCTCAAATTTTTCTAATGTCTTTGATTTAAAGAATGTGAAGTTTGTAAATTAAAATTTGTTTGTATTATATTCTTAATAAGCTAACCTAAGTCAGCAAAAAAGGCACTGCTAACGCTTTGGCTGCATTTTTTCTGCGGGCTCGGCGCCAATTGAATAATTTTTCAAAATACGAGAATCAACAAAGCCGAAACGCTGGCAAATGTCAATGATTGATGACTTTATTGCGGGTTCAACGGTTTTCACAAAAATACACACACCAAACAAGCACAGATACGGATACAGATACAGATACAGATACAGCTACAGATACATCGAAGCGAGAGACAAAATCACTTTTTATTTTTGCGCATAAACTGTGTGTTTTGGCTTCTCAGAATTTCACTGTTGCCAGAACAATGGCCAGGAGCGAAGTAAGAGGAACAGCCAGCGGGAGGACGAGGCGGTGGAAAAAACCTGCGATGAGCTCGAACTGATTACCCTAACTTTCCTACCTGGTCGGAGGTTTCGGCCAGGACTCCTCCTCCTTCCTACATCCCTCCTTCCCTCCCGCTGTCTAGCAAACTGAAACCGAAAATCAATTAGTTACGCTCTCTAGGACGACTCTCCTCGGGTCTGCTAACCTAAATGACAAATGCATTTAAAGGCCCAAACAACCATCCAGGGAAATTCGTCATTTAATTAGCAGTACCCCGTGCGAGGTCGAAACTAGCCCCGAAAGCCATGGGGAAGGACCAGAGCCTCATGTTTGAATTCGTTTCGCTCAATTTAAAGTGTCAAATACCAAACATGACACACGATCGCAATCTGCTAAAAACTTGGACAAGCTTAAAAGTTTGCTCCTCTCTTTTTTTTTTTTTGAGATTTATGCGCCAGAAGAGAAAAGTATATAAATTTCTTGGTGTGGTCCAAGCCTTTGACAGCTGAATGTAAGCTAAGTTGGGAAATTTATTGACTGGACACAGAGATGGAAACTAGAGTTAAAGTTTGTCTTTGAGCTTGGGTTATTTATGGAAGTATTATCACATAAGAAATCGTTGTAATTTTAAAGATCTCTTGAAAATGTTGTCTAAAAATAATTCTTAAGCTAAAGTCTATCATTAGATAAGAATTCTACAGATCTATTGAGATTTATATTGATTGTAATGCTTAATATTAGCAAAAGTAGCTAGTTTAGTCCATAACAAAGGGGAATCCGTAAGCATTTGAAACAGTGGAATGGAAAATAAATTAGTGAAAAATGTCCAAAACAATAGAGAATTCGTAGCATTTGAAACATTGGAAATATAACATAATAATATAATAATAATAAAGTGTTTCTATAAAATGGCATACAGATCTTACTTTTTGTTGCCACAAAATAATTATAATCTATCATCAGTTAAAGTTTCTGCAGATCTATTCGGATTTGTATTGATTGTAATGCTTAATAATACAAAATTTAGCTAGTTTAGTCCACAAAAAAGGGGAATCCTTAGCATTTAAAACAGTAGGTATGACATAATGTTACCATTAATTGTTTATTAAGAGAGCTTGCCATATTTATAGAACATAACTATTTTAAACGAAAAATTCGTAGAATATAATCCAGGTCTTTGCCCCACCCAAATACGACGCACTTATTCACGCATTATAATCTAGCGCATGCACCCATTCTAATTAGTGACAACCCCCGATTGTGAACCCCCGTTTGCAGCGCTCCTAACAAGTTACTAACAATGCCCTTCGATCCACCCGTTACGCTCATGAACAGAGAGGGGGTTGCTTTGCATTCTCTCTATTTTTCATGCATTCTCTCAAATGTCAAAACAGTTTTATAAGCGTATATATTTGTAGTCGTATGTATCTACCTTTAACCCCTGCCCGCCTGCATGTGTGCGAACGAACGGGAATTATAATTTCATTTACCAAAAAAACGGGAGACGGAAAAAACGGTCGCTGTAAAACGCGACAGGGGTTTGTTTCTCCCGTGCCAACCCTTTGGCATTGTCATTGTTTTGGTCTTCCATTTGAATCTATTAGCTAAGTAGCCATTTTGTTGGGCTGTTGCATAATATTCGAACGGCAGTGCTAACCCCCGGATGGCTGGACATAAGCTGCTTACCCCGGCTAGTTAATAAATGAGGCTTATTTTTGATAAATTTCTCCTCTTCATTTCGGCTCTTTTATATATATTATTTTGGCAAGTCTTGCGTTCCGGCTCCAGTTCCTAAGCCTTGGTCACGCCCACTTTGTCATTAGAAGTCGCTCTCGAATTAATTAAATTCCTCACCCGAAAGGAGCCAAAAGTAGCCACGTACCAGACTCCATTCGCATTCCAGAGGACCTGCGGATCCCCGAATGAGACGGCACAAGATCCCAGATAGAGACGAAGCCACCGAGTGGAGTGGGAGCGTGAACTGAAATAAGAATAAAATTTCAACGCATAAAGAACTGATCAGCAGCAGACAAACCATAAAATTAAACTGTCATCTTGCATATTTTTTATATCTGCACACACGGCCACAACCTCGAGCTGGGGCACAGGTAGAAGATGGAGCTGCGAGCTGGGAGCAGGGAGCTCAGACTGAAGCCGGGTACCAAGACCCGACGAGACTTGGGTTTCTGCTTTTCGAGAATTATGGAAAAGTAAGGCCTGACTAATCCTCTAAATCGCGCCAAGGGCCCCGCGCGCATTGCCCCACTTGTATAAATTAGCTGATGGGAAAAATGAAATCATTATTCATATGGGCAAAAATGTTAAACAGCCGAAAAGAAGGGAGACCGAGAGGCATCCGGGCAGCAGAACCAGATATTTTTTATATAACTCCGGGAATGCTCTTGCCCAAATCAAAGTATATGGGTTGAGAATGATTGGAATGCTGAAATATGAAGTTTTTGCCAAGTTATTATTAGAAACTTTTGCGGAAATAAATCATAGGATTACTAGTGATTCTTCAGAAGGATTGCTATAAGACTAAACGAAATAATTTTAACAATCCACTATTGAAATATATTTACCGGGTAGTATTTTATACACACATGCTAATCAATCAGTTGATCTAAAGCACATCAGAGGAAAACAAACATTTTATTACCATAATTCTCGGGTATAAAATATACAAAAACGAGAAAGAAAGCTAACTTCGGTAAACCGAAGTTGGTATACCCTTGCAGTCTGTAATTGGATCATTGAAAATCGAACCATTTTAGTAATGTTGAAAAAACATCGAATTTTGTAAATTTTACATTTTACATGTAGAATTTTACATTTTCATATAAATGGACCGATCGATTCTATGGCAGCTATATGATATAGTGGACCGATCTTAATGAAATTAAAACCGTAATTCTAGAACCTTAAAAAACTGCTATGTCTTAAAATTTATAGAAATTCGTTGAAAAACAGAGAAGTTAAATTTTTTTTTACATTAATTTCGCCATCATTCCTATGGCAGCTATAGGATATAGTAGTCCGATTTCGGTCGTTCCGACATATATACTGCGTGCTAAAGAAATAAGACTATGCTGAAAATTTCAGCTCGATAGCTCAAAAACTGAGAGACTAGTTCGCGTAGAAACCGACAGACGGACAGACGGACAGACGGACAGACGGACAGACAGACGGACATGGCTAGATCGACTCGGCTGGTGATGCTGATCAAGAATATATATACTTTATGGGGTCGGAGATGCCTCCTTCACTGCGTTGCAAACATCTGGTCAAAATTATAATACCCTCTGCAAGGGTATAATAACCGATCGGTTCCATAAGCGAGCTTGTCAAATCAGCTTAGGTTCAGATGTATGAATATTTCTCGTTTTTTTCTTGGGACATTTCGGATCGTTTGTCGCTTTCGTTTAGCCAAATTTGTAACACACGAACGCCTCCAACGTTGTCTTGGGCATAAAATGTGATTGTTTAACCCAAATAGCCGCAGTCGGAGTCACAGCCCCAACCGGCACGCAATTTATTGTAAAAACATTGTCAATTGCTGTTAGAGGAAAAACTTACACTAATTTTGTGTGACAACCCGCTGTCAAAAGCGGCGACAGCTAAGTTTTTGGCTAAAATTACAAACGCCAACGCGGAAGCCATTCCGATAAATAGAGTACAGATCTCTATGACGCATTGCCGACAGCTACTGTGAAAATATATAACAATATACACACACACGCGGTTTGATTTTGGGCTCTGCGTTCTTAAATTCTCAGCATGATCAAATTTCTTCGCAGGACTCAGCGGACTGTAAGCCACTGAGATGTGATACCTTTCCCCTCCATTTTCGATATTCAGATCAATTGGTTAGCATCTAAATATGGGTGTGTTTTGTTACTCGAGTGTTGGGAACATAAATGCAATTCAGTTGATGTTTTGATGTGTTCATTAGGCAGTATCGATAAGATACAGGTAGGTGTTGAAGTGCGAAGAGCGGCAGAGAAAATGGTGTGAGGCAATGTGCGATAAAGTGTTTGCCAAATTTTAATTTTCAGGTGAAATATAAACATATTCCAGTTAAATTAGCAAAAAGGTTATATTACTTTTTAGTTTCCTACAAAAGAAATAAAGATACATGTACTCGTAGATTCCTTCTTTTCCCACACACGTCCAATCGATCCTCCTTAGCCTCCAATTCCCACCATGAATTCGTTAACCTCATTCCGATGAGTCTCCCGAAAATATTTGCCGCCTGATGTCATTGATGGGTTTTATCACCGCAGCGAATCTTGTTAGAATTGACAACATTTAAACTTGAACAAGCCATTTGAGATAAGGAAACCATCCGAAATCGAGACCCGAGGCCTGGATCCGAATCCAAAGATCCAGCCTCCTTCGGTTGCCAGAGATGTCACATCGCATAACCGAACGATGACAATCTTGATGACATTTTAATTTCTGACAAACAACCGAAGAGATTTTCCACGTGATGGAACTCGAAAAAATAAACAAACAGAAGGGCAGATAAGAGAGGTGAGTTGAGGTAGATGGGGAAGGGTGAGTGGGCTGAGGAGATTAAGATCTTAAAGAGCGCTAAAAAGCAAAAAATCAGGCCGACGAGATACCAAACAGATATAGACACCGATCTGTGACCGAGCCCAGACAAAGCGACACCTCTCCTCTTTGAGAGTGTCGGCCAAGCCGCCCCTTTGTTGTGTTCTGGATTTTGCCTTCCACTTTTGCTTCGGTAAGAGCATTTCCCTCTGCTTTCTTTTTGCAAGCATTTCCATTTTCCTCGCGTAAGCAGTTCATTCATGAGGCGGTTGAGGCATCAGCTGCTTCTGCTCCTCGGGCTAATCCTGGCCCGATACTTCTTTGTCAACTTCAGTTACCATACACGGTCTGGGTTCCCATCTCCCTCTGGCCTTGTTTGTATGCATTTTGGGTTTAGACAATGGGCTTAGTGTTACTTTTGCTTATTGTCTACGCTCCGTTTGTCATTCGAGTGGAGTTTGAGCCGTGGTAGCTGGGGACCCTCTCACTCTCAACCTTAGTAGACACACTCAACTAATCAATTAGCTTGGCCCAAAATGATGTGAGGTATTAGCCATTAAAATGGGCTTACGACTTGAGCACATTTTATGGAAAGCGTACTGCGAGATACTAAGCAATTTGTTGAATTAATTTCATGGATGAAGTGAAGCTATCTTTCCTGTTTCATTCTGCTCATTCCAAACCTAACCTAACCAACGTAACTAAGTGAAGCTAACATTTTAACCCAATTTAAAGAGAATCTGATTACCAACAATACAATTCTTAAACTTTTAAAGATCTCTTAGCCTAATATAGAAATTTGTTTACCTACTCTTAAGCGGAAAAATAATTGCAATTCTATTATAAAACAAATTCTGAAATACCTTTTAAAGTGCTTTCAAATATGGGTTGTATGTAGGCACAACAGCCTCCAAAATTACTTATTAATTTAGTAAACTATATAAAATTGTAATAGTATTTAGCATGACCCATGAGTCATTCCATTGCTTACTAACCAAACTTTTGCATATGCCGTTAACGTTTCCCGAATATGTTTTCCCAATAACGTTTCGCTGGCAGAACAGACCGTAGAACACACACACCCGGCCACACCAAACAGACTGTTTTGTATATAAATTCAAGCCATAGATAGACAACTGCAGAGCTATTAGTAAAACAATGACAGCAACAGCCTTGCTGAACACGAGTACAAGACCAAACATGGGCCAGTTCGTCTGGCGCTGGCGCTGACTCTGTCTCTGACTTTGGTTTCTCCTTCTGTGGGTTATGTTTTTTTTTTTTTTTTTGCCTTGGACCGAACAAATTTTCGACAAGTTTGCCATGCAACTAACGCCTCTAACATATTTGAGGTGTATGTGTGCACAGCACACTCAGATGCTTATACATATATGCAAATGCTCGGATATGAGTATGTACTCCTTACCTACATGAGAGTGCGGCTTGCATTTAATGCATTCAAATTGCATATTCGGCTGGAGCAGCCAGAAAAACTTTTCCAGACTTGGCTGACTAAGAAAGAGACATACGCCGACCCGAATGTGTATGCTCCTGGCATCTGCATCTGGCAACCTCGTGTAATAAGAAAAATTTGTTCACAAAAAACCATTTTCGAGGCGAGCATTAAACATTAAACTTCATAGAGGCGAAGGAAAAAAGTTTGCAAATCAGGTAATTCATTGGGAAATTTGTTGGCGCTGTGTATGTAGTTTTGGGAGGTAACTGGCTTTACTTAAGCTCAAGAAAATTTAAAATTAAAGTTCGGGCAAATGAATGCTTTGCTGAATTGGGGGTTGGGAATTATAGCTGTAATTGCGTTTCCTTATAGCCCAAGCAGAGCCCTGCTTTCTCTGCCTCCGGTTTCCCGAAGTAATTTCCCTCATTTCCTCATTAGACACATGCCGTCAACGAAGTGTAAAATTCACAGTGTTTTTGTCTTGAAATAT
Organism: Drosophila tani; assembly: GCA_008042535.1. Taxonomy (NCBI): domain Eukaryota; kingdom Metazoa; phylum Arthropoda; class Insecta; order Diptera; family Drosophilidae; genus Drosophila; species Drosophila tani. The sequence continues at coordinate 48,557 of VNJO01011779.1, read as the reverse complement.
TTTCCCAATAGTCTCTGTGTGGCTGGGACCACAATAGCCGCAGGAAAATCTAGCGGCTGAGAGTCTGTCTGGCTGGCTACTGACCCCGGTGTCAATTATTAACGTATCACTTGACAGCAAACGGCAAAGCTGCAAACAAATAGCGAATATTATGTGAGGACCGTCGTTGCCTTGCTACTTACGCTCGCCCAAGAAACGGGGATGGGGTCATCGCCATCATCGGGAAGGGATGCAGAAATCATAAATCATCAACGAATTCACTCGACGATGGTTTTTGTCAAACAAACAAACAAAGGACCGACCCACTGTGTGTCTGAGGCCGACCCATAGGTAACTTCCCTGGCCGAGGGGTGCAACATCCTCCCCATAACACTGATGATGATGATGATAATAATCTCACTCGCCCTGGATGATGAGCCGGAGGACTTTGCATTTGGCCGTTGACAAGCGGCATTCATTGCACCTAAATTATGATTTTATTATTATTATGGAATGGAGCGGAATTGTTGGCCATTAATTTGGTCATCAGTTGCAGGCAACTGTTATAAATATTCAAAGTAAGCGGCGTGTGTGGGAAATTCTGCGTAGAATATTTGAAAGGGAAGTTGGGATATTATCTATTTGATTTGTAATTGTTGATTTGCTTTGAAATCTATCTATGTTTCTAGCTATACGATTTATTTGTGTCTCGAGTGATTTTCCAGAATGCTTACTTAATATTTGTTACTATTTTAATAGTGAGAAATATTGTAACTCAAGAAAAATAAACATAATCAGAGCCCACGAGCTAAACTCAAACACCACCTGCTTGTCAAGGACATCTTTCCCTTCGTGTGTTCATCTTTGGGTACCTAACAATATTCCCATCATCAACAGTCACTGCCCCCTTAAATATCCTTAGCAAAAAGTGAGCTGTTCGCAATAGAGGAGAAAAGGGGGAGCGAGGGAAAATTGCCCATTGAAATGTAAACCGCCAGGAAATCGGGGTTTGGCTTTTTCCGGCTTTAACCGTAGGAACAAAGGCAACAGAACAGAGGGAAAAAGAAGCGACAGCGGCGGAAAAAATGTATAGCAAACAAACAAACAAACAGATACAGATACAGATACAGATACACAATGAGCTCAGGATTCTCAAATCCGGAGAGTGTCAACAACCCGGACTTATTGGCAGAGCAAGTGGGACGGCTACAACAGCGAGCGGGACAGATAGAGGGGCAGACAGGCAGGCAAAAAGTAGCAGCTTTGTTATTGCATTGTTAGATAATAATAATCATATCGCATTGCATGCTGTTGACACATGAGCGATGATGCTGCTCATCCCTTGCCATCATTCGGCCCTCTTCGCATCCCGCTTCCCTCTCGCACTCGGAGCGTTCCGGGATCCTTCGTCCTTTGTTTCGCCCCGAGGGCGAGCGCTGAGCGGTCCTTAAGCAGGCAATAAATATTTACCAGGGCAATTATTTAGCAGCAATTAAAGCACTCAGGCGTGCTAACAGCGCTCTGTTAGCTCGCTGTTAGGCCATATCTTTTTTCGTCGGAGGCATTTTTTGTGGCCTTTTTTTGTTTTTTAATTAATTCCATTTCGAAATGCTTTTAATAAGCAACTGTCACTCTGACGGCAAAAAAAAAAAATGTTTTATTTGTGATGTATTTTTAATTCCATCTGCTGTTTGTTGCTGAAAATTAAAAACCTGATTCACTTCAATTAATCAGCGACTGTCAATGATGCTTAATTTGCATCGCTCGGTTAGCAGCGATCACGTCCAGAGACAGGATACTACACGGAGTGGGGAGCGGGGCCTGCTCTCCTGTTGCTTCCTCATGACAGATCCGGGTATTTCTGGACTTCAGTAAGCATAAGTAAAGGGGTTTCTTTGTAGTTAATAAATGGTTAATCGTAATGGGTTAATATTAAACAGAAATGGAAAAGCAAACAGACGTACGGAATGTCTGGTCTAACATTAATTTTATGTTTATCAATAAAAAAACATTTATTTTTGTAACAGTAGAAAAACGGAATTTCGATTCGTTCTTAGTTTTCGATTCGTTGTTAATTAAAGAAATTTTTGTTATTATAATTAAACTAGTTTAAAACTAAACGCACTTATATTTTATTTGTGGGTAATCTACTATAAAAATTATTTTAAATTTCTTGTATTTTTTTAAGTTACTGAATTTGTAGCCCTTCCATACTCTCTCTGCAATCCCCACACATGCCAGCCCCTGACCCCAAAAGCGAAAAGCATATTGCTGTCTTCATCAGCCAAACATACATATTTTAATAAAACACAGGCATATCTGCCAGCCCGAAAGAAAACACTTTCGAGACGTTTAGTAAAACTCAATTCAGTTTTTTTTTTGTTCGCCACGACTACGCCCAGAAACATCAGAAAGTCTTTCGGGTTTCAGGCCCCCAGTCTCCGGGCGAAAAAGAAACAACGCCCCGTAATAGCCACAACAAAAACAATTTCAGACGGAAAAGCGGAGGGGGAGTTGGTGGAAAAGTGGGTGGTGGGGGTGCAAGTGAGGGGGAGGAAAGGCCGTCGGCTCGGCACTCGTCTGCAAATGACAGCAAGCTTTGCAGCAGTTACATAAAAGCCAAAACATGTGCCATATATACTTACAAACAAAGCCTTACATATATTTTATATATAAATACGTACGTTCGCTCTTACGTATATATGGCCATGTACAACTTTCTTGGCTGAACCCACGCACACACACACACACACACTCATTCGCCGAGGGGAGATTACAAAGCAACCCCAAAAATATAAGAACCACCCCAAAAAAAAACAAACAACTCTGCAGCTGTACACAAAACGCCATGACAGGCAGTCTGTGCCGATTCCAATCGTTCCAACCGCGAGGAGCGAATCTTTATTCTTTTTTTTCTTTAGGAAATTAACCATTTCGGGGCTTTCCGCCGAAAAGGAAGGCGGAATAGAAGCTCCCGCTAAATATGCAAATCACAAGGCAGCCGGCCTATTTCACAGCTACGCCTGTATTATATACCCGGAGACTTTGCCATTGGATTTACTTTATTGAAATATTTAAATAAGTTTGTCGATTCCGTACAGCCTAAATGGGATTTGCCAGGGCAAAGGCAGAGTGAGCGGCAGAGGGAGAGGGCCCACTGTACTTATGGCGCCTTGCCAGCCCCCAAAAAAGAAGGGTGTGCCAAGGATGTCTTTCATGTCGTTCCGTCGGAAGGGAAAGTCGAGAAACGTCGACTGAAATTGACATTTTATAAATGGGCGACGATATTTCGGTCGCCTTTTCCCCTGGACCCAAAGCGGACCCACGGATCCCTGGACCCCTGAACCCCTGGACCCCGCCGAAACTTAAAGCAATAAAACATATTTAAATTCCAATTTTAATGCCCTGCCGGCAGCCTGGTGTGGAATGTGAAAATTATGCGTATCCTGTGCTGCACTTAGCCGGGACACGAACCCTTTAATGTCCTCGGCCGCAGCGCGTGCCGCCTCGCATCGCTCGCATTCTGGCATTCTGGAATTCTGGCATCTCCCCCGCTGGGCCTAGACCGCAGCGCACCAGGAGATGGATATGTGGATGTGTGCGGATACATGCGTATCGGGATATGGCCACGGCTAAGGATCGGTGTGCTGCTGGGTTCCCCGAAAAGAAGCAGAAGAAGGTGATAAGACTGATAAGGCTCGAGGCCAGGAGCCCAGCGGGTTGGCGGAACAAAGTCAGCTGCCTGTCCTACTTATGACTAATTAGTGTTTAAAGATAGCATTTGCCACTGCCAACTGATAGCTGTAGAGTGTAAACTGTAAAGTGGAAAATTCTAACCACCATTAACTGTACGGGCAGGAGTTTTAAAAGGTTTTTAGGGAAATAATAAGTTTACAAGAATTTTAATTCTTTTGGCGCCACTCTTTAATTGAACTCAGTCCGAAAAGTTCACAAAAGCAAAGCCGACACTTGACATTGTAACCCGACAAAAATGAGAAGAGAAAATCAAGTTTAGGAATTTGAAGCGCGGCGAACTGCATTCGATTCGCTTGTTTTGCCTCTGAGACCCTCGGGACCTGTCAAAATAATTGAGTTCCAGCCGCACACCGATGGGACCTTTGTAATGCTTATTTATGAGTTTTAAATTTTGACAAATTAATAGAAAATACAACAACAATCACAATGCGACACGCCATTCAAATTGAACAGCATATGTCCGATTTCGGTTTCTTTATTTTGTGTCTCCCTCGGCTCTTTGACTTATTACGCATCACAAAATAAAAACTTTATTCAAATGCGGATAATAAAGCACATAAATTAGTATTAAATTACATAAAGCGAAATACGAAGGCAAGAAAGATTGAGCCGAAACTTGTTGAGCTGGCCGCGAAGTCGCCGCTGGATGTCTTTTTAAAAAGGCGGGCACTCCGGGCCCTACCCCATCCCGTACCCACCGCGTACCCCGCCCAAAACCCCACCTGCAACCCAGCTGTGCAGCTTTTCTTTAACCCACAACACAGCACAGCGCACCCCCGTCCCCGATGCGATTGTCCGCTTTAAGCTCCAGGTGTGAAAATGTTCGATTATTGTCATCGTCAACGTGGAGCCCGTGTGGGTTTCTCTCGCTCTCGGAGGCCTTTGGATATAAATCTGGGGGGCTTGGAAGCTGGGGGGCTCTGAGCCGCTTAGTTGCAATTGTCATAAAGTCCGTGGTGGATGTAATGGCCGCTTATCTGCGACATAAATGCCATATGCTAAATGGACTTAGCCTGAGATACTTCTATACACATTTTATTGAGTTTGTTTATGGCATTTTTAAGAGGTGGTTAATATGGCAAGTGATTGAAATTGATGGGGCAAATATAACAAATTATTCAATTATACCTTGCTCAGATTTATTTACATTTCCTAGCCATGATTTTCCTTCTCGTCGTAAATTTCCCTGAAATATTTGCCAAATTATGGGTTAACCCTTGGCTCTATATTATTTATGGCTAATCTTGATATTATCTCTTTGCATCGGAGTCCAGATTTTCCGACAAAAAATAATTTTCTAATAAGCTATAAAATATCACTTCGGACTAAATGGGGGGAAGTTTTCTTGAACCTTTTGATAGGAAAAGGTGTTACGCACACGAATCAAATAATAAACGTAGGCCTTGTGACCTTTTCCCTTTACCCTTGCCGCTATTGTTCTTGTGCATCCTAAGACAGTCGGACACATAGACAGTCGGGGAGACAAATAACAAAAAGGACCATCGACATCGGCACAGGTGAAAATCGTATTCGGGTCGCAGGGTTTGGGACCTCTCGAACAATGGGGCTCTTGATCCCGCATAATTTATATGATTTCTTTCTCCAGTTGTATATCTCGTTGTTTTGTTATTGTTTTTTCACTATAAATATGTTGGACACATGGTTTTTCCCACCTTTATTAAATTGTGTGTGTGCGCAGGGCAGTTCATAAAAGTTGTGAGCCCATAAATGGTCATCGTATCTTTCGTTGTTGCTCTCGCTGCAGCTATTATTTATTTTATGCGTGTCACATAAATAATGCTATTTATTGTAATTGTAATGTTGTAATTTATTTGAGTTTTTTAGTATTAACTTATGATTATTGCACTGGTCACAATGATTGAAACATGCTACGCACACTCAACGCCACACAACATAAGAAGTGTATTCCTTATCGTCCTGAAGCTGATGGATATTTTCTCTCTCCTTGCCTTCTTTCAGGCGAGAAGCCGTTCAAGTGCGAACACGAGGGCTGCGATCGGCGATTCGCCAACTCCTCGGACCGGAAGAAGCACTCCCATGTCCACACATCGGACAAGCCCTACAATTGTCGCATCAACGGCTGTGATAAGTCCTACACGCATCCCTCCTCGCTGCGCAAGCACATGAAGGTGAGTTGAAATTTGTAATTTAACTTTTAAAATTAATTAATAAATTCAATTGACAAAACTGAAAAAGGGAAATATGTACCTGTTCAATAATAAATTACTCTTTGACCCAAACTAATCACATTTTTAATGACTTCCTTTCAACTAGGTGCATGGCAACATTGACGAAAAGAGTCCATCGCATGGCTACGACAGCGAGGGAGAGGAGAGCTCCAGCTCGAGCGTCATCACCGGCGGGGCGCAGACGCCACCCTCCACCCGCCTGGACGGCAGTGCCGGCAGTAGCAGCGGCGTGAGCAGCCTGAGCGGCGGCAGCGGCATCAAGTCCTCGCCGCACTCGATCAAGTCGGAGCCGAATCCGATGCACAGCGTCCATCTGGGGGCCTCCAGCAGCGGCAGCAGCAGCACAGCCAGCAGCAGTGCCTCGCACTTGTTGCAGCAGCAGCAGCAACAGCAACAGCAGCAACAGCAGCAGCAACACCAGCAGCAGCAGCAACAGCAACAACAACAGCAACTGTCCGCCCATCCCAGCGACTCCAAGTCCTCGCCCGCCCTGCAACTGATGGCTGCCTCCGCCTCCGCGTACCTGCCGCCCCCGTTGGGTCCACCGCCGTCGCACCACCACCACCACCATCATCACCACCAGGCGGCGGCAGCGGCTGCGGCAGCATCTCCGGGGGCAGCGGCCGCCTCTGCCTCGATGCTGCACCACAACCACCACTTGTTGTACCACCCGGCGGCGCAGCACCACCCGCCCAGCGACTGGTACCACACGGCGGCGCCGAGCGGCACGGCGGACACGATGAACCCGCTGAACCACTTCGGGCACCACCACCATCACCACCATCTTATGCATCCTGGTGCGGCGACGGCGTATTGAGAGTGGGAGAACTGGTGGCCCGAGGAGCCGCCAATGCCGCCACCGCCACCGCCACTGCCGCCAAGCTCCCAGCCGTTGGGTACCTCCACGCCCTCAGCGGTGGGCCAGACACAGGAGGAGTCGTCCTCGTCGCTGGACTGGATCTGCTGCCAGCGCCTGCAGAACTTGGCCCTTGTGGCGCAATGTGAAAACCAAATATTTCTGAAAGTTGAGGAAAATACTTTAAACTTTTTACCTGATAATTGAAAAATTGCTGTTGAAACGAAAACAAAAATCGAGAACTCACATTTTGAATCGTCTTTGAACATTATTATTATGTATTTTAAATATTAATATACAAAAAAAAAAACTTAAAACAAAAACAAACAGAAAAACAAGATATATGAACAAGAAATTGCCTAATTTTTTGCTTTTTAAATGTTATGTAAACTTAAACGTAGTTTTCTAGTTGCAAAACAAAAATAACATAGATCGAGCCTACTGTAAATGTATAAAATATGAGTTAATTATCCCATAAATGTATAAACCGTACTCGTAACGTTAAATTAAACAAGAAATTACTTAAGCATATTGACTATTTAACTTGTAAGGTTTAGCTAATTTTTGTCGGAGCTGCTTTCATCCCCCATCATCCCTGCTCCCCATCCCAGAAGCTTTCTAGTACAAAACTTGCTAACTAACACACTGTAAAAAGAGTTGAACAACGAAGGGATTGGAAGCTACATCGCATATACGTACATACATTTTCGGCCTTAGATTTCTTCAAGCTTAAGTACGCAGAGTAAATTTAAAGTTATCACAAAAAACCAACAACCAGAAAATTCCACAAAAAAAAAACCGCAAGGAAAATAAACTGAAAAAAAAACTATGAACAAGTATTTTATATTTTTAAAGGGAATGTTCAGATGGGAGAAATATTTTACATCATTTGGGTATTATCCCAAAATTGAAAATATCATAAAGTCACAGAGATCTTCAGAAGAATTTTGAAATATCCGTCGGGGACTTATGATTTTTGAAGTTTCTAATGAGACGATTTTGCAAGGCTATACTTATCTTCGGTTCGGGAAATAATGTTTGAATCAGAAATAAAACTAAATCAGCCGCAGTTTCAAATAACTTTGCAGCTGAATTTAAAAAACTTAACACTTTAAGAATTGTAATTCTTTATCGACTTTGCATTAAATATGCCTAAAGGCGAAATTAAGTAAAGCTATCCTAATTCAACGACAGAGTTTCTAACTAATTTAGTTGGATAAATTCGATTTCCTCCTCCGATTTCAAATGCATTTTGAACCTTGGACTTATTTCCACGCCAATCAATATGGTTCCCACACGCTCTCAGTGGCCATTCGGCTCGTTTCGATTAAATTGAAATGCAAATGGAATTTGCAAATTTCTTAACTGATAATCGAATTTGTACGGACCCTGCAGCCGTATCTGTTTGGATTTGGTTAACCGTTTTATTTGATGGAATTCCGTCATGAATATTTATTGAAAAATTTCGTTAATTTGTTTTGATTGGTTCAAAAACAAATTTTTATGTGTGCGCTGCGAATATCAAGTTTCCAGGGGCTAAAAGTCATCAAAACGCCTTAATGGCCAACAATTTACGCGCCTAAGCGATGATCATTAACATTATCACAACAGAGGACTGACAAAATAAATTATGAACCAAGAGAGCAGTGAGAAAAAGTGTCTAGGGTGAAATTATTTTCCAGCGAAAAGTGTGTGATTTATTTCACAAATCTCTTTGTCGTGGAATTTCGGCTGATTTCAGTTGATGAAAGGGCCGTCGAAGACCTGCCACGGTTATTTAGCAGTCGAGGGTCAGCAGAGAGTGTAGAAGAAGAATCAAACGATTTATGTTTTTTTAATTAACCCAACAATTTGTTACGTGCCTCAAACGAACACGGAGGCACACACACACACCCATGGTTGGTGTCTAGGCTAGGCGAGGGGTAGCAGCCGCAACGAATTCATATTTTGATTTATTGAATAGAAATCGATTGGATTAATCGAAAGAAATTATATTGCGGCGGCCGGCTGTCGACAAAATTTGCTATGCCTGTTGCGGCTTTCTAGCCCCGCTCGTCCCTCTACGGGAGAAACACCTTTGGATTTACCTGTGTGTGGAATTGAAATTAAAGGAAGAAATCAGCCAGAAAACTGTTGTGGCGTGCAATTAAATTTTGTACCTGGAGTTGGCCGTAAAACTAGTTTGCCTTGCTTTGATTTAGCATGGTTTATGGCGAGAATAAGCGGGCCCCATATAAGCTTATGATTGGGAGAAATGGCTGAATTAGTGGCAGGCAGGGTTAATTGCCAGCGCCAGAAGTTAAATTCCAGAATGGGTAAAAAATTGATTACATTTTCAGGGTTAGACTTATGGCTGCTAATATTATATTAACTAACAGTTGAAAGCAAAATAAATATATGTAAATATATTAAAATGCTGAAAATTCACTTAATAATTGTTGATTCCTTTTAACATTATTTAACAGAGGTGCGGATTGCATCTACTGAGGGTCCCTATAGGGACCCTAAAAGCCTTCGGTTATTCATACAAAAATCACACTAAGCATGCCTAAACTAGCCGAAGTGTTTGCTCCAGAGATCCAATTGCCTCCAGCCGCAATCTGCATCAATGGAAGCGACTCCGTCTCGCTTTGATTAGCATCTACACTGAAAAGAACATTGGCAAATCACTTAAAATGATGTATATAATACAAATTAACGAGTAGATCTGTAGAACCCTCTGTTCGGGAAATTGAAATTGAATTGAATTGAAATTTTGTCCAGAACCAGAGAGAGAGTGTTTCATTCATACTTACTTGGTTAAGTTGTGTATACTCCTACGTAAAAGCGCACTCTATATTTATTTTTGTAAACGCTAGCGACAGAGCCGCAAATTGGTCGCTTGCTAAAAAATTACTTGCACCTTGCAATTCAAATGTAAGGCTGTTCGGCATCTTAATGATTGTATTGATATCTGATCTTAGAAAGAAACGAATATATCTTTGTGAGGAAAACTTAAATCACTCTTGTTTGGAAAATTCTGAACCTATAAAGAGATTTTTGTTACTTTAATTAGCTGATCAAGACTATGTGTACCTTATATGGGTCTATGCCGCTTCCATCTTGAGATTATTGAGTAATAATAATAACAATGTCCATATGATTGGCTATATTTTCACTAATTGAAACTAGACTTTTTTAATCATAATCACTGCGATTAATCCGGCCAATACCGTATCTGGAAAACACATCAAAACATCGGCAAACCTCTTTCCCATGACCGAAGCCCAGAACCTGAAACCTTTAAACAAATCAAGCCACGACCACACAACAACCAAACCACGTCAACAACTGAAACAAAACAAAACCAAAAGAAAAAAATTTTAGGAAAAAAAAATGGCCAAAAGCGAGAGAGAAAAACTTGTTGACACAAAACCAAAAACCATTGCTCTGTCGCCTGTCTCGTTCTGGCCACAGCCGGGCGACTGGGTGACTGTTCGCCGGTTCGTTCACTTTCTGTGTCGGCACAATTTAAGTTTCAATAAGCGACTATTTGTTGCAATTTAAGCTGAACGCGTTTATAAATTGACGACGGAAACTGCCGTCGACTGCGCGACTCACGGAAAAGGTGGGAGCGGGCACGGAAAATAGGCAGGCAAAGACCCAACGAGTGACAGGAACCCCGGACGTTTAAATTGAACCAACGAACGTGCACATGCCGCTCACAATTCGCAACGCTGCACAGTCAAAATGTCTAATTTTCGGTTTTTATGCGAACGTTAAATATGGCCTGACATTTAAATTACACAAATTAATTTATACTAGTTATGGTTTCTATACTGATTTATGTCCACTTTTTGTTTGTTTTTGTTTATATTTGTTTTTTTTTATTGGCATTGTTTGGTGGCTTTTGTGGTTAACTAATTTTCGCGGTTGTCATTTTTTAATTGAATTATTTTTATAGTTGTCCGGCTAACTGTTGTGGTGGAAAAGGAGGTTAGAAGTTGGGAATAATTAAAATAGCTTTGACAGCTGTACCGCCATTCAGACAGAAGGCAAGTGATGAATCATAACTAAAAGGATTACAAAATGGTTTATTGAATATAAATGCCTTATTTTATATAACTTGAAATACATTTCAGCGCCTGTAGTCGCTTGTAAATACTTTTACCGAAACCCCTATAGAATTTCCCTCTTGTGAGCCATTAATTCATGTTCGAAGTTCCATTAATTTCATCACTTTGATCGCCGCGCTTCAAAAACACAAAAGACTTTAATAATCTAGCAGTGAAAACCGCGCAACTTAACGTTTCATTTGTAAACCAAAAACCGTGCCGAAGAAATACAATAGGAAAATAAAGAGTGTTGGAACAGCTTGGACCTGGGGCAGACGCATTGGCACCAAAACACCACACATTAACGATAATTTTAACACTTGGCTAATAGTTTTTTAATCAAAAATTTAACGCCACACTCGATTTACAATAGATTTCGCTGGGAACCCACCCCAAGCCCCATCCCCCAGCCGCCGACCACACGCGAGTTGGGAGAGACCTTAATTACTTTTCGAAGTGCAACCAAAGATGATAAATTGTTCTGCTGGGAAAGCCAGGCTGATCCCAGACTGTCTGTCTGCAGCGATCGCGACTGGCGACTTGCGACTCGCGAGGCTTATTGAGTTACGATGTCAGTGGAGGATCATTAAAATTACAGACAGTACCGGCCAGAAACTGGGTTCCCAAGAAATCTCAATGGACCAAGGGACCAGCTGGACCCCATAGCACCCCCATTCCAATCCACATCCCCCAGCCCCACTCGCATCAAGGGTTTTGTAATTTTTCAATATTCGCACACAAAACGAAATTAGCTTTCTGGAGGATCGGGATCGGAGCTGGGATTGGGTCAGGATCGGGATCGGGCTGGAATTGGTATCGGAATCCCAGCGCATGCAAATTTCACAGGAATCAAAAGGCAAAAGATGAGGCAAATACAAATAATAATAAAAAGGCTTATCCCAAAGCTGAAAAGTCGTTGCGGCGTTGTGACTTATGGCTGAGCTCTTTCCATGCCTCGAACACTGTTGCTTTCGTCTCGCTGATGCACTGTGAGAAATTATGGGAATAAAATAAAACTGGAAAAAAATTACTGAGATTTATTCAGTTTAATCATTTTTAAACGGGGCTTGGAGAGGTCGGTGCAAACTTGGTATTGATAACACACCTGGCAAGGTTAAGAGCAATTGAATTGTATGTGTGTCTTTAGGTCGCTCAAAACCAACTAAACGTTTGAAAAATAAATAATTATATTTTAGCTAAATTAAGAGTATTTATTGTTTGGCTTATTGATGACCTCTCTCTAACTCTTAAATCTGTAGTCTTCATTTCGAAATTTTTAGGTGCAATCCCTGTTAAAACTATTGTAGACCCAAACAAATGCTGTTTGCAAATGCATATGTTATATAATTTCTGGGGGCAAACAATATATATTAATTAAAAAAATTCTTGGTAACTTTATAAAACACAGCATTAAACGCAGCCCTAGGGCCAGCACTAAAAATTCGAGTACAAAAAAATGGTATGGCTTTATTCATCTTGATGTTTTAATGTCTTGGAACTGACTGAGGAAAAGTAAGAAATTAAATAAAATAAATTAAATTTATTTGTTAAAGCTAATAAAAAACATTAAAAAGGACAAACTTTTATGAAAAATAGATACCAATGATATGAAATATACGCATACTTGTACTGGGTTTTCTTCCGGTGCATTTTCACCTTTGCGGTGTGTCTCGTTTCGTTTGGAGCATGTGCAGACAGTTGTGAAATTATATTTGCGCATCGTCATGGCCATTGTGTGGCTGCAGCAGGATCGGGGCCGAAGCCGAGGACTGGGGCCAGATACTCTGTCCGAGTGCCCGGCTCGACCCAGGTCCACTCGCCTGGCTCAACTCTCGATTTGTCAGGGCAGACGAATAGCTTAACTGCTGGCCAAAAGGAGTTCGGCCGTGGCAGGTTGCAGCGGGGTCCAGGAATCCGTACAGTGGAGGAGTGCAGGAGCGGGAGGCAGGCCATGGGAGCTAGCTGCGGATCATCGTCATCGTGCTATTCAAACAAATGATTTACAAAATGTTAAATGAATTATGCATTTTGCATATGCGCCTTTGCCGTTTCGAGCAATTTTTCATACCAAATAGGCCCCTAAGCCGGGACGAGCAGCGGCCCAAGGAGGAACCTGTGCCATTCGGCCAGTCGGGGAACATTTCCCTGGTGTTGGCTTTAATAAATTGGCGTGGGGTGCGCCTCGGGCCGTTCATCCCTTTCCTTGCTGCCGCTCCCCACCTTCCCACCTCGATCATCGTCAACCAATCCTCTGGGTGTTGTTGTCGCAGTCTTGTTTAGGCCATGTCTTTAGCTATGGCAATGTCAGGGATCTGTGCGGCATGCGGCGACTTAAGCAAACACAGCCATTCAGCCACTCTACGGCTAGTGGAAAAAAGGAAGGCAAATATAATCAAGTCATATAAATTGAGTGCATTTTTCACAATAAATGAAGGGAATTGTCTAAATTATGCCGTGTGCGCTCACCTGATGACCACGAAAAGTCGTCGTGGGCACTGCGATCCTTGTGGGCAGTGCGTGTGGGAAATTGCTTAGATTGGAATAGGAATGGTTGGAAGGGTGAGAGATGTGATTGGCTCAGATCAGTTAGGGTAATAATTTTTCTAAGAATTTATCGGCTTGAAATTGACAAAACAGTCAGAAAGGTAATTTTAAAAGTAATCCAATCCAAATTTTTATTTACAGACAGATAAGAAACCGTTCTCATCGATCTCAACTTGGGTTTTTAAATATCAAAAGGATGTCAATATCGAAAATATTGAAAAGGGAATAAGTGTATCTAATTTTAAGAAAGATTTTTTTTTAATGATTTAAAAGAACGCACCGCTCTCGATAAATATAAGAACTTGCTTGAAAAACGTTTTTTTGAGCTTAGGAGAATAGACTTCTTTTTACACCGTAAATTCAGCACTCCAGTCTAGCACTAAACACAACGCTCCACTTAGCCAACTCAGGAGACCGACTAAAGCTTGAAATCATACTATAAGACGTGGGGCAGAGGCCAAATCTCAAAATGACTTTCCAGAGTACCAAAAGAGAGGAGGTTGCTCAATTGTTCTCATCTCTTATGTTTTCTATGTCTTTCCCTAACGTCCCTCCTCAATAAACTAAAAATTGGAAGTAATTTCTTATCGACTTCAATATTGTATAAAATAATAATAATAATAATTGGCACTTTATAATAACAATAATAATTTGAATTTTCCTAACGGTTACCTTTCACAAATTATTATAGTTTGCAATATATTAGCTGGCATTTCTTTGGCACTGTTGCCTAAATTTTAGTAATTACTTTTAAAGCGACCACCTACCTCTGGCCAGAGATCACGTAGTCGTTTCATCACCAACCAACAAGAAGAAAAGATCAGGGCTCGCCAACTATTGAAAATGTGGAAATTGAAAGGCCAATCGCCACGAAGTTGCTCCTCACCTCCACGGCACTGTATCGTAAATTATAAACATATCGGGACGCACTTCATTATAAGAGAAAAGTGGGGAATGAACACAGCAACAGCTCTCCAAAAATATACCCGCTCAATCGATCGAGCCGTGGATCAGGCATTAGGCAGGTGAAATATGTTGATGTGCCTTAAAACAATATTTGCGCGCTCGCTCCGACTGCAGTTGTCTGTTTGGTTAGCAATTAGGTGCATCTCGATCCCGATACGTATCCCAGCGCCGATTTCGGCCCGGAGCATGCAGCAAGCAGCATAAGCCCGAGCCCGTTCCCGGTCCTGTTCCGGATCCCTGATCGATCATGTAAACAACTCCAGCATATTTAGTATGTGTCAGGAAAATAAATGGTCGCCCCGAGGGGCGGCAACGGGGCGAAGGGCCCAAGTGCACGACTAGACTAACAGTAGCCATGGGCTAATTATGCTCCTCGGGGGCGGGGGCACCTGCTCCGGAGAGCAGCGCCCTTCAGCGAGATACTTGGCCAGTACTAAAGTTGATTTATGCACCTCGGCCGAGAACTCGGAGCACAAATACCCAACCAGAACCGAACCAGCAGACTGCCGGGCGACCCTGCCACACCGCTGAAAGCTTCAAGTAGTTTTCACAACCAGTCCCCCTCAGCGGAAGGCTCAATTCCAGTCCAAGGCCCTTGCAGCCCTCTTGCAGGAGACAAATTCTAAAATCTAAATATACATTTCTATTAATTTCAAAAAAAAGGTTGTACTTTTTTCATTTCTATTTCTATATAAACAAGTCCCTTGCAATGTAGTTTTTATATATTTGTCATAAGTGAAAAGATTTTGCTTTAAAAAAGTCTTAAAAATGATTGTTTCAGTTACTAGTTATATTTTCGGCCATTATGTTCAAGGGAAATCCCAAATTAAAAATTTCAAAATCAAATAACACTGAATTTGTAAGCTACTAATGCAATAAGTTCTTAAATTTTTCAGATAAATGAGTTCACTTTTAGAAGCAGCAAATACTTATATATTCCCATTTCAACAGAGCGTTACTTTTTAACTATTATAATAACGTAGCAAATAGATATCTAGAAGGTTACAACCAGGTTACGTTGCGTGCAGTGAAACAAATTTCGAGTTATATTCGAATAGAAAATATATGCAGTCATACAATTCAATGAAAACTCTCAGCGATCATTTGGATCTGGCGCTGCAGCTTCCTGTTAAATTCCTTGGACAGCAACTGAAGGGCACCATCAAAGGGGCTCTTACTCTCGCTCAAGATGCTGGCCGTCAGCTTGGTAAACTCACTTCCTTCCAAGGGTTGCCACTTGGCCTTTGGTGTCGCCATAGGTTCCCAATTAGATGTCTCGGTATAGGGATTGGCACAGGCCCGCAGAACTCGCTCGGCCAGGAGCGATATGCGATCATTCTTCTGGGGCGGAGCTTCAACCTCTGTCACTTCCGATCGGCGAGAGAATATGACGCTGGGCTTGTAGCTTAAGATACTGCTCGTAGAATCAGTGGACCGACGAGACTTGCGACTACTAGCAGAGCGGCTGGATGGATTGCTCGTTCTGGTAGTCAGCGCAGCAGCCATTAGCTTGGCCCGGATATGCTCCTCATCATCGGTCAGCGTTATGTCCAAGAAATCGGCATCGTCGTCTAGAATGACCGCAGAACCTTTAAAACCCTCCGGGATCTCCATCAGAGCCTCGTCAGCATTGTATATCCTAAGACTCAGGGAGTTCTTTGGCTTGTTCTCCAGACTATCCGTGGTCAGCTTAGACTCATCATCGCTCGTTTTATTTACTCGTAGTTGATTGGATAATAAACCTTCCTCCTCTTCGTAGTTTAGGGTCTGACCATCTGTTGGCTCCTCCACAGCTTCGACGTCGATTTGATCTAGTTCAGAGGGGTTCTCATTTCGATCATAGTCATAAGTATAATCACTCTTGGTATCATGTGACTCCAGCTCAAGATGATTTGCTATACCCTCACTGTATTCATCAGTAAATTCTTCCTCCGCATTGAAATCAGCAGGGTTACCATCCCCCCCGTCGAACACATATTGGCTTGGTTCGTTTCGAACTTCCTGATCACTTGCAACCCTAAGATCAATCCTATTTTCTGATGTGTCTGTCATCTCCAGATCCTCATCGTACACATTTCGAACAAGTTGAGTAAAGTTTAAGGCAACACTTTCCTTGCGGTAGCTTTTTCGAGAAGGTTTCTGACTATGTATCTGCTCTGCTTGATCTAGCTGCAATATAGGCGGAATATTGCTGCGCAATTCTTCGGTAGAGTCTTCATTGTCACTGGGATATTGCACCCCAACAGAAACACTTGACGTACGAAAGGAGCCTTCCCTGTCTTCGTTGATATGAAGGTTCTGGGACTCGTTCCTTTGTCGCCTTGTCTTGATATTAATGGGGCTATTTCCACGATCTTGATATGTCTTGGGCACACTTTCCAGGCGACGATAATAATGATGACTATGGCGTGTGCTGCTGCTCGGATAATAATCTCTCTGTGAGCGCCTCGGCGAAGTCCCAGTGCCTGAGACACTTCTGTAGTCTGTCAGGTAATCACGGCCATCAGTCTGATCCGTATTGCAGCTCTCGAATTGGTATTTTCTTGGTCTGGAATAAGCATAGCTCTGACTGCAAGCTGTAGTTTCACGAGGACTTAGGGATGGTCTGGCTTTATATCTGTTCGTAGAAGATTCATCATAATATTCTTCGTCATCATAATACTGTTTTAAATTAGACTTAGACTCGAGCTTTCTTCCATTGCACTCCGATCTCTTTAAGGAACCCCTGAGATGTTCATCCTCGTTCTTGCTAGCCGGCAATCTTTTGAAGGAACTACTTATGGTATTCAAGGAAGCTTTCTTTTGATATCCAACAATATGTTTTGGTTGTGCCTGAGAGATTGAGTCGAATTCTTCCATTGATTGGTAATCATATTCCGCGAATCTCTTCTTTAAATCACTTGAGTAGTTGGATTCCAGGCTGCTATAGGTTCCACTTTCCCGCCCCCTTGATTGGGATCTCTCATGCAGCTTGGATCTGTTAATATTGTAGGCCCGACAAGCCCGTTCAGCTTTCTGTTGGCGCTCTATAGACTCCTCGTAAATTTCACTGTAGATCTGACTGAAGCTCTTGGAGCAATCTGTAGAGCGTTGGCTTGGCTGGGACCGCGTCGGACCCTCATCCTCTTCGCTAGAGACGTAATCCAAATCGTCGGGTACATATTCATCGGAAGCGGTACTCTTCTTAGAATGTTTGCTTTGTGCTTCGACCTTTGGAAAGAAATTTGTTTTGGATACCTTCTTTTTTACCTTTCCGACGTCTTCTTTGCTATTATAGTAGGCTTGGGCATCCTGGCCTGTGACCAACTGAGAGACACAAACATCGGCGCGTCTCCAGGACTTCGTTGTCGAACTCTTCCCAGGATCCTCTACCGAGGGCAGAACGGTTGGTCTTTTTGGTCTTTTGGGAACTTCCCCTAGGACAACATAGCTCTGAGATCCCCGGGACCCCACTTCATCTATTGAGCCCCCGCCCGAGGCCCCATTTGATTCACTGCTGGAGCTCATCGTCTGCTTACCAGGACGGAACTTGTGATGTGAATAATAGTCAAGAATCAAGATCGTAGGTCTAGAACTGATTTACTTTTTCTTACCATTTCAAGATGAAGCTTTTCTTGGGTGTTGCTGTAAGTGGAATGTGAGAAACCAACCTACTAGCCTGACATATACGGCGAGGCAGCCCAGACTATTGATCGGCTGCCCAGATTTCATCGCCGCAAAGACCTTTGCTTTCAGCGGGCCCATCAATTACGGATCCAACCAAACTTGGCAGCCACAAGGGAGCCAAGTGGCCATGTGGACCGTTGGCCCAAAAAACAAAATTCAATTAGCTAAACCAACGAAAACTCACTCAGCGGCTCGAGAACTTCACATTGCCCACACACAACGAGCTGGCGAAGAAAAAGTGGAAAAGTGCAGGCAACTCGGGGACGGCGGGGAAGCAGTCGGGTTTTTGGGGCAGTGCAACTGCGGCCCCATTAGTGTCACTTAGCAGCTAATTATGCTGGGCCTGAGAATTACTTTTTAATTTGTTGCTCTGCGCCCCGTACCAAAATAAATAAACGCGCGCGCCAAGAGCTTCAAGTGGTGCCCAGGCCATGCGGGAGAAGAGGGGAGCCACCGATTCTCAAGTGGCAAATATTTTCACTGGAGTTTTGGCAGCCAGCTTGGCTGCTCCACTCTTTAGTCTACGTTCCCAGTTCTGCGTCCTCCGCCCTCCGTCCTCGGTGCTTGGCTTCCTATCCCCACTTCTGTGCCGGCGCGTGCTGTGGGCGTTCACCTTAATTTCTGCGCTTGGAGCCTAAGGGCTCGGAGCCCGGCAACCTTCGAGCCTTGGTCTCCGTGGAAGCCTGGTGGCAAAATGGGCGTGTGCGGACACAGAAATTATGTTGTTCGTCCACTCGAGGTGAAGACTTAGACCGAGTCTGGCCACGATGGATCTTTTGGTGGAATGCCTTGATTGGAACGCTGCAGGAATCATTCTTGTTCTGCCTGACCCTTAATACCTTTATTTGGAATGGGTATCCTTGATTTAATATAAAGTCTCTCCGCATTTAAGAATGAATCGTTCTCCAAAAAAATTAAAATTTACCTATATATGAATTCATGTAAACTATTTTTAAGCTTAGGAAAACAGACTTTTTTGTATATCGCTTCTGTAATTCTCGACTTGTGCCCCAGTCAGCACTCCAGTCTAGCACTCTACCAAACGCTCCATTCAGGCAACTCAAAGAATGCCTACGTGTCACAGTAGTCAAATCTAAAAATAACTGTGCAGAGTACCAAGAAAGCGAAGGTACCCCAATTTGTATCTCTCTCTCTCTCATTATTTTATCTATGTCTTCCCTTCAGGTCCCTTCTCTAAAAGTGAGATGAAATAATTTTGAAAAATATCGTTCTCCTTTTTATATAATTTTTAATATTTTAAAATCCAGGAACTACCAGCAAGAAACGTATTCTCACGACTTGTTAAATTCTTATATCTTAAATAGTTACCGATAAAAAATAAACTCCCTTTCTAAAAACCTTTAAACAATACATCTTGGCTTTCACTGCAAACTTTATTGCTAAATTATAGTTGGTTTTTATATATATAGCTCATTTATTAAAACGATTTACAACTTATTTTAACCTCAAATCCCAACATAGTTCGCCAGGCTCAACTTTCCTTTTTATAGTTCCTCGATGCTCGGACGCTTGTTTACCTTTTGATCTTCACGCCTTTGGTGGCACACGACTCCAGTCGCTTTCGCCATGTCCCAAGTGTTAATTAGACAAAAACTAATTAAGCATTTTGCGCACACACGCTCCAAATGCGGACCTCGTCGCAGGGACTGAGGAGCTTGGGGAGCTGGTGGAGCAGACAACGGCGCCACATCACCAGTGACAAAGTCGCCTCAATCAGCGCGGAAAGGGAAGGGATGGGATGGGGAGGGAAGAGCTGGAGCTGGAGCTGGAGCGAAGTACTCTGGGGCCAAAAGCGGCAAAGACACATTTATTAAAGCCACTCGAAGCATAAATCGTTGAATGACATGCGACAAACGTCCGAGTTACATTCTGTGCGGTGCGATTGATACGGCAATCGAGCGATCACCGATCGATGGATGTCTTCGGATGGATGATGATGATGATGGGTAATTAAAAATTGATCACGTTTAACAAACTGCTACCGAAACAATATATCACAAATGATCAGCAGAAGGAGCATAGGGAGACGAGCAGCCGGAGGAGGACTTGACAAAGTCACAAAACTTGAGCAGATCGAACGATTCGACTGTATGGACACATCGCTCTGGTTGAGCTGCCACATTAAGTCAAAGCTCCGGTTACATTTCATCCCTACGTTTTTATGTGTGATTTTCCCTACCCTCTGTCAACCGGGTCCAGGTCCATCAATAATTCATTGCGGCCGAGTGATCTATTCAGCGAACGAGCCACTCCAACCCGATCCATCGATCGATCCTTCGATTGTTCGATCGCGAGAAAAAAGATATTCCCCCTGTCAGCCAGGGCCCAGGGCACAAGTGTTCCTTTTTGTTCCCCCGTTTTGAAAGCAAAATTGTTCCATAAATATAATGAATACATATTTGGGAGGGCCTGACGGCGAGGAGCCAGAACAATGGAACCGCTGAGGTTCCGCTCGTTATTAGCCGGGAACTGAAGGACCCTTCAGCCGGAGTGTTAGTTTTTGTGCGATCGCAAGCAACTTTTGATGGAACACCGCCGCAGACGGTTATTGATGAACGAGTGCGATGCGGTAGGGCAATGGATCACTCAGTAAACATGGATGGGCCCCCGCTCCGTTAAGTCCGC
This sequence comes from Drosophila tani, assembly GCA_008042535.1. Classification (NCBI taxonomy): domain Eukaryota; kingdom Metazoa; phylum Arthropoda; class Insecta; order Diptera; family Drosophilidae; genus Drosophila; species Drosophila tani. The sequence continues at coordinate 27,840 of VNJO01011779.1, read as the reverse complement.
AGAGTCCCCCAAAATCCGCGGAAACTTTAGACAAACTTTAACCCCTGAGAGATTTGCGCTGAGGTGTCGGATAAAACATAAAGTTCGTGTGAATGCCGACACGTTGTGACAATTGTTTGACAACAACGGCCACAGAACGACAACAAAAGACATGGAAAACTATGGAAAGGTCGTCGCATGACTCGCCCACACAATCATCGATAAAGTTTCTCGCCTGTTCCCGCCGTTTTCTGTAAAACGTGCCACGAGTCGCTCTGCGAACATTCAAAATGCAAATGCCACAAAGGTAAACAAACACCGATACTGGGGCTCCATCTGAGAAACCGAACCAATCCAAGCAAATCCAGCCAACCCAGACCAGTCCCATACCATCATCTCTCTGCGGTGATGGTTGGGTGCCTTTCCTCGCGATTTCCTCGCCTCCCTCTGCTCCGCGAATATCTTGAGCAACAAAAATATATTCAGCAAAAATAGGAATAATAAAAAATGTAATCTGCCTTATGATATTGACATGCGAGACAAATTTTGTCAGACACTTCGGCGTTTGTTCTCCTGCGAAATTGTTTTCCGATTAGTAGACATAAAGGCGATCTGGAGAGGTTTCGCTAAATTCAATTCGAAAGCATTTTCTAAAATCGTATATATTAAACCTTCATTTTTGCTCGAATTGACAAGTAGGGAATAATCTTATGATTTAATAACCCTATTCTTATAAAATTAATTAATGATGTTTTAGGTCTTTTGAAAAAAAAATATTTTGATGAAAATTAAGTAATGATACGCAAACATCATATTATTTCATTCCATATTTCCTAGTGGATTTTTAGAAAGACTTAAGTAGATTGATATAAAGAATTTGAAAAAGCTCATTGTATTGATCAGAATGAATAAGAGCTATTTCACTATTTCGACTTTATTGAATGAAGCTAATATAGGCTTATCTTAATTTCCTCTCTCGTTGAAAGTGTTATCAGACACTTGCTTGCAATATCAATTCAATCTAATCCTAAGGAAGTGATTTCATATCTTATTTTTATAAAAAGACAAGTACTTCTAGAATTCTAGCATAGAGTGAGATTGACTTTGAGATTCCTGATACCTGATTCGTTAAATTAAATGAGGCTTTACTTAGCTCCTCTGACTTCCATTAGAAGGGTTATCATTGCAGAAATGTTGTAGAAATTAATATAATTACAAAATGAATCTAAATTTGTGAAGCTTGCTGATTTGTCCAATAAGACCTATAAGACTATAGTCGGTCGATTTCAACAAGATGAAGAAAGCTTTGGCGATCACTTCAATGGCGACAGCTTTACGATAATTTTAATACAAATTAAAAGCATTATTTTTAAATGAAAAACGAGAAAGAAAGCTAACTTCGGTAAACCGAAGTTGGTATACCCTTGCAGTCTGCAGTTGGATCATTGAAAATCGAACCATTTTAGTAATGTTGAAAAAACATCGAATTTTGTAAACTTTACATTTTACATGTAGAATTTTACATTTTCATATAAATGGACCGATCGCTTCTATGGCAGCTATATGATATAGTGGTCCGATCTTAATGAAATTAAAACCGTAATTCTAGAACCTTAAAAAACTGCTATATCTCAAAGTTTATAGAAATTCGTTGAAAAACAGAGAAGTTAAATTTTTGTTTACATTAATTTCGCCATCATTCCTATGGCAGCTATAAGATATAGTAGTCCGATTTCGGTCGTTCCGACATATATACTGCGTGCTAAAGAAATAAGACTATGCTGAAAATTTCAGCTCGATAGCTCAAAAGCTGAGAGACTAGTTCGCGTAGAAACCGACAGACGGACAGACAGACAGACAGACGGACAGACAGACGGACATGGCTAGATCAACTCGGCTGGTGATGCTGATCAAGAATATATATACTTTATGGGGTCGGAGATGCCTCCTTCACTGCGTTGCAAACATCTGGTCAAAATTATAATACCCTCTGCAAGGGTATAAAAAAGATAGCAAACTTCGGCAAGCCGAATCATTAAAAATCTATCCATTTTGGTAAACTTACAACATTTAACATTTGCGTACACATTTTACACTTTACATTTTCAAATAAATCAACCGATAGCTTTTTTGGCAGCTATATGATATAGTTGTCCGATTCTAAAATCGTAAATACAGCTATATCAAATAAAAACACCTCTTAACGAGGTGAGATTAAAGTAACGATGGCACATTCAACTTTAGTTTCAAAATCGGCACGCTGCCTGTTTGCCTTTTTAAATTTTTCAGCTAAGTGCCGATTTTGAAACTAAATACAATTTTTTTAAATATTTTTGTTTAAATAACTATTAATCGTCGCAAAATTTGGTATTAGAAATTTTTTGTGTTGAATGTGTTTTTGTGTTTAATCTCACCTCGTTAAGAGGTGTTTTTATTTGATTTATTTTAAGTCGAATATTACGACTATAGCTTATATAACGTTTTTTATGACTTTTGGGGGCGGAAGTGGGCATGACCAAATTTAAAAACAGCCTTGATCTGCGTGCAACAGATTCCAATGTTGTCACCAAATTTGGCAACTCTAGCTTTTCTAGTCTCTGAGATCTGTTTACCAACACGGACAGACGGACGGACATGGCTAAATCGACTCGGCTGGTGATGCTGATCAAGAATTTATATACTTTATGGGGTCGGAGATGTCCTTCTCCCTGTTACATACATTCTCGGGTGTCACTAACTTATAATACCCTTGTACCCTATGGGTACAGGGTATAAACATTTTGGATTTGCTTATACAGTTTGGTTTTTAATTTGTTTATTTAATAAATAAACATAATAAATTGCTTATACATAATATTTAGGAGTGCAGTGTAAATCGGAGCCATTTTCCAATGAAACCTATTAAAACACCCTTTATAACCCATAAATACAGGGTATAAAAACAAGAATAAAAGGTACTTATGAATTGCGAAGTTGGCATACCCTTGCAGTTCTATCAAAATTGTTTGCTAAGAAATAAAGACTAAGCTAATTAAATTGACATGACTATATTTCCATTTATTTCAAAACACCTTATTAATTTTCTAATTTATAACTTATGTATATATATTGTAGGACTATTTAGATACAAAACATATACTGTTGATATATACACTATACTGTCGGAACAACTTGTAATCGAAGCGGACGGATATATAAGCGATAAGAAATCGTAAGGTACTTAATAAGAGAGAGCTGGCTTTTTTCTGCAGCTTGACGTGAATAGTTGAAATTGAAAAGCAGCAACAGCAATGAGCTTCACGGAGCATTTAAAACAAAAATTGATACACTTCAAAATATCTGACAATGATCACACCGTGTACACAAGGGATGCGGAGTCCCTAATAAATCATGTTGTCGAGGAACTGAAGAAAAAGGACCAGACCTTTGCCGATGTTTTCGTTAGCCTTAGCCTTTGCGGTAAGTTTTAGAAATTGCAGGTAAAGTTTCCTCCCCGGTTACATATATTTAAGATTATTTAAAGTTGATAAGGTAACTTGGTTTATTATGTTACTAGAATTAAAAATAAAGACAGAAGCAGACCACTTAATACTGCACTAACAAATAGCAAAAATGTTTGAAAATATGTGAGGTTTTAAAATTATAAATTATTAAAATTATGAAATATTTTGTCCTGATCTTGCAGGGAGTTACTTGGATCAAGTCAAATTGGATGTTCCTGATGAATTTGATTTGCATATGAAACTAAAGTTCCCTTTTAAAGTCACTCCAATGGCGAAGGAACCCGGATTTGTTTCATTATATGCAGAGTTCGATCCCATGTTAATGAAGGTTAACATAGATGGCCGAATTCTTCAGGATTGGATACACAGAGTCTTCAAGAAAGTGTTCACTTCAGATTTAATATTAAGCATGAATGGCCAAAAGTATAAATTAAGCTATATACATAGTCGGAACATACGGCTGTGCCCACACAATTAGTGCTGTATCTAAAGATCGCACTATATCGATTGATCTGGTTCCGGCTTTCGAATTCACTGGGTCTCAGTGGCCATTCGGCGATCCACCCGTTCATCAAAATATGCGCAATGCAGATCCCTGGTTCGCAACCGCTCTGCAAAATTCAACTGCGGACGGGAAGTCGTTCATAGACAACCATAATTTCAAGGACGTTCTTCGCCTTATGAAAGGACTTCGAGACGCAAACAAAAACCGTTTGCCCCAACTTTCCAGCTACATGATGAAAACTGTCATGCTGTATCAGGTGGCCTGGTCGACTGGAGAAGAGATTTGGGCGAACTATTACTGCAGATGTGGGGACACCTGGTGGTACACCTTCGTGAGGGCAAACTCGAATTCTTTTTGACGAAAAGAGACAACTTGTTGAGTTGCATGTGCTCTCGAGACCGCCAGAAGTGTCTAGCTACAGCTGATGAACTTCTTAAAACGCTTAGAGAAGCTAAAGTTGGTATTGATAAGTTTCATAGAATGTTCACATAATAAACTTTAAGAAAATTAAATTAAGGGTGTTATATAGGAAGTGACAAGCAACAAGTGCATTTTAATTCTTTTTAGATGGGTGACGAAATCAATATAAGTATATATTTTCTACTTATATCTAAAAACCGTTTACTTTAACCCTCGCTTTCTCCCCAACTCCACGTGGCCTAGTATATATCAGCCTGGATCTGAGTTCTGCGTGGTTGCTGTTGTTACTCCGCCTGGAACAACACCACAGCTTATTGATATCGTGCTTATTGATCTTGTTTGGCGATAAGTCTGTGCTCAAATACTTATATATATAAATATTTGCAGCGTCGGGCTTCCATGGAAGTGGATCGCATAAAAGCGGAGAGGGCAGAAACAAAGACTCCAGCCTCGCGTTGGCATTAGAGCCGATCCTCGGACTTGGCCAGTAGTTGAATCGAATTCTTTTAAATGTATCTTTGCCAGCCTGGCCTTTTTGCAGTTGAACCCGGGGTTGAGCTCGAGATCAGGACAAGGATGAGGCTTGGGATGAGGACTGGGGCATATGTGCCACAAACATTCTCACACGACCAGCTGTGGAATGGCGAGGAGAATCTCCAGCCCGAACTCGAACTGGAACTATAACTGGGACTCAACGATTGCGGTCTCCCCTCCTAGACCGCAACTATAAATTTCAAGAACAGTTTAGCTCTGCCTTTGGCTCTCGACTGCCTCTTGGCTGATGGTCTTTGTCGTTCCGCGAATTAATATTCGTGTGATTTTTTATCGTTTTTTGATTTCAACCAAATTTACTTGCCATGCGAGTCAAAGTTCCAGTCAAAATTTTTGCAATTGCAATTGCAGACGGCGAAAGGCAATCGATACTGTTCTCATAACAGCGAACTGGAGTCCCATAATAAATTGAAACTAATGTGAGGGAAATTTATGGATTGGAAAGAATACGATGATGGAGCCCAATAAAGAATTTAACTAAGTTAAACAGACGGAAACAAAAGATGGTAAAAAAAATATTAGGATCGTACTTCACAAGTACAGTAATTACTTTTGCGGAAAGATCGATAAAAAAATTAAACTTAAATAATTAATAACAAAATCTAAATATGAGATAGTCCCAGGCCCGAAAACTGAAATGTACATTATCATCGTATTTTTGAGTGTATATACTATATACAAAAAAAAACTTCAAATCAATATCGAAATTATCATAATACAATGGTTGCATAGCAAATCTTCGGGTTTTCATAAAATAATCGGCCAGAAAACTAAAAAAACTAAAACTTTGGTATTTTTAAGAGCATTTTTATATTTTATTTTTGGAATGCAAAACATACACAAACTTTTCACTTTTTCTACCAAATCTCTCTCTCTCTCTCTTTGATATCTATTAAGTACAGAATAAGTAACTTTTCAAGAATATATGAAGTTATTAATAGGAAAACTACAATAGTATGATAGTGGAAAAATATAGAGTGCTGCACGGACACAATAGGTTCACGCGATTGCTAGAAAACCATAAACTTTTATGCATAAATAGCCTAAAATTGCAAATGAAATGGAAAATTAAAAAGTTATTTCCAGTTTGTGCAGCGTGCGACACAACACATTATGAGCGATTATTTCGAAATTAGTAACTGTAACGAAATTGTGCTTTATTTCATTCGAAATTACACTTAAATACCTTTAAGCACATTACATAATTTTACTACATATTTTTCAGAAACCTAAAAAAATATTACATTTTCATTTGCAAAATCGTACGAATTTGACGTGCGACACGTGGGATTAGTCCATATGTTCTAAATTAAATTATTAATAGGATGACAAATAAATTCCACAAATCCCAGCTTGAATAAAGTGCCTATGTGCCAGACACCATCATAATCTACCCCACAATCCTTATAAGATTTCCTATAAAGTCTTCACCCCATTAACCTTCATAAAGAGACCCGCCAACATGTGTCAACCCATTGCCATAAATGTCCGAAAAATTAACATGCGCCCCAAGTGGCAAGGTTCCATATGCCCAAGTGGCCCCAGGATAGTCATTAAGCGACTGAGCCTCAACTTTAACCTTTTTAATGGCAGGCAGCATAATAAAATCCCATCTGAACCGCACATCGCCTCTCCAGATACCTGGCAAATTAGCCAAAGCCATAAATGAAACAACATAAACGTGAAAGAGCTGCAGCCATGGGTGTAATTATGCAAAACATTTTCATGTGAGCAGATGGATTGGGCATCGGGGGGCGTTTGCAGAAATTAACTTATTAATTTTGCAAGTTGGAATTTCAATTTGCCCGATTCTTGGATCGATTTCGCCCGTCCTTTTTTATGGGCTGCAACGTTTTAGTTATTAATTTCAGTCGCGAACGAAGCCAAAGCCCACACTGCGTATGTGGAATGTCTCTGCGCCTAATGAGGAACGGGCGAGGGGCCAAGGGACGAGGAGTGATCGCAAACAGCAGCTCGTAATTTAATATTTCATGGCGCCAGCAGCACTATAAAAAACGCAGCAGCCTGGAGTCCAGCTCCAAAATGAAATGACTTAAGCTGCACCATTCATTATGACAACACGACGTTGGCCGAGGACCTGCAAACAACCAGCATACACTGTAAAAATTATGTTTAAAGCTTTAATGGACTAAATATATTTGATTTGATATTTGATTTAATGATATCTAATAAGGTATCCGAAATAAGTGTTTAAATGTTTAAGCTTAAATATACTCGATTAAAATCGCCGAATTCGCAGGCAGTTCGAAATTAGGCTAAAATGTATCTAAAAGTATGTAGCGAAAATTTGTTCCAAGGCTTTTTTCAAAAATATTTATATATAGAAATCTTTGTGGATATCAAAACAATTTTTATTGACTCCAAAAATATGATACTACGGAAACTAAAATATGCGGGCAAATCACTTAAATAGGTGTCTAAAACTATGATACAAAATGTCTCATTACAAAAAATCAGATCTAAACTCATTTCTTTGCATACTTTGTGACACATTTTAAAGTGTTTTCAAATCCCTAGTGATATCTGGGGCACCTCCGATTCAATGAATTAAAAAATTGATTACTATTCCAATTTATTACAGTTATATAGCGATCTCTGTTTAAAAAGATAAATAGAAAATCTATAAAGATTTTTACATATTAAAAATAATCCAATGATACAATTTTGATATACAGCTATATATTTATATATTTTTTTCCTGAGTGTTTAAGAACAAGTCCCAGACAGGCGAGGGTGGCGGGGGGCACACATTCTCCGGGCTTTTTGCAGATTTGCTGCTGCTTCATCTTCATCATCTTTCGGTTATCTTCGCGGGTCCCTCGGCACAGTAAAAAAATGTCTGCGCCAAACACAAATTTTGTGTTGAGATTGCGATCATTTCGCTGATATGGCCCCGCTCTTCTTCGACCCTGAAAAGGATCGGCACTTCGCATTCAGGCGTGTGCGCAGGCGCAATCCGCGAATCGATTCACCCCGTCCCTTTGCCGCCCCCTCCCAAAAACGGCAGCAACAACAACAGACAAGGTGGAACAACGCGTGACGCAAAAATACCAAACACATAACATTTGACTGTTGTCTGTTGTTCTGGTTTCCCTTCCGTGGCACTCGGCTGCACTGGAAGAAATTAGTAAGAGTCTCAGGCAGACTCATGAACACAATCGAAAGCTCTATAGAAAATATGCCTACACTTGAAATAAGTACGAGTACTTTAAGTAATTACGAGTAATTAAGTTGTCACCAAATTTGGTAGCTCTAGCTCTTATAGTCTCTGAGATCTGTGGTTTCATACGGACGAACTGTGGACAGTCGGACATGGCTAAATCGACTCTGCTGGTGATGCTGATCAAGAATATACATATATTCTTTATAGGGTCGGAGAAGCCTCCTTTTGCCTGTTGCATACATTATCGGTTGGCACTAAGTTATAATACCCATTTACCCTATGGGTACCGGGTATATACATTTTTCAAATTCCTCAGGATATGTGTCTCAACCTGAGCCCTACACGTTTCTTTGTGCCTGTGTAATTATAATAATAATTTCCTTATATTTATAAAAAAACTTCTACTTTGAAATGATGTTAAGTTATTAGCGCTACTGCTAAAGTGTAAATTTTAAACAAAATACTTATGTGAATGTTTAAATATTGAAAACGATGTAAAAATACAAAATTGTATAATAGTATATTAGTTAATTTTTATTAATTATTTAATTAATAATTTGTATATTAAAGAGTAGCCTTAGGAATGCAAGTGAAAATATATACGTACAATGACAGCTAAAATATGACACAAGAATCAATGGTCTTTAACGAACTAATCTAAATTCTTGTATCATGTTAAAAAATCAAAAAATGACAATAATTAAAAAAAAAATTGTTCATTCTACATGGTTAATACATAAAATATTCTATCTACTGTAATTGGATTAAAGCATACATACATTCCATATACTCAGCATACTGAATAACAGACAGGCGATAAAATCGCGAATCACATTTTCCTGGGCCAGCATCTGAAGTCGCATTATGTTGAATGCTGAATGAATGATATTTTATGCCTTACTTGCAAATCTGTGGGTTTTCGTTGATTGTTTTTGTTTCTTTTTTTGTATTTTGAATTTGTATACCCTAGCAGAGGGTATTATAATTTTGCCATGATATCTGCAACGCAGTGAAGGAGGGATCTCCGACCCCATAAAGTGTATATATTCCTGATCAGCATCACCAGCCGAGTCGATCTAGCCATGTCCCTCTGTCTGTTCGTCTGTCGGTCTCTAGGCGAACTACTCTCTCAGTTTTTGAGCTATCGAGCCGAAATTTTCAGCATAGTCTCATTTCTTAAGCATATGTTGAAACGGCCGAAACCTGACCACTATATCCTTTAGCTGTCATAGGAATGATGGCAAAATAAATGTAAAAAAATTGTAACTTGTCTGTTTTTAAACGTATTTCTTTAAATTTCCAGACTACTATATCATATAGCTGTCATAGAAACGATCGGTCGATTTATATAAAAATGTTACATTCTACATGTAAAATGTAAAAATTACAAAATTCGATATATTTTCAACATCACTAAAATGGATCGATTTTCAATGATCCAATTGCAGACTGCAAGGGTATACAAACTTCGGTTTACCGAAGTTAGCTTTCTTTTTGTTTTGTTTATTATTCCTTTTATAACTCCTTCACCTCGGTTCGCCCAAAGCCCATAAACGTAATGTGTACAAAATTGTGAACATGTGGGAACTTTTTCGCGATTCAGTTTCAATTTCGGTTTGGGTTTGCTTTTATTTTGATTTTATTTCATATGCTGGTTGGCCGGTTGTTTGGCAGTTCGGTTGTTTGGTTGGCTGCATTGGACAACTTCGATGACTGCGACTGCGTCTGCTACTCCGCCACTCTCGTCCGCAGCCCGAGCTCCATCCCCATCCCCATCCCATATGGGTCTGGCCTCAGCTTTTTGGTGTTGTTATGTCGTACTCATTTCGCCTTTGATTTATGCAGCATACCCTTTCTAAATAATAAATAAAATATGAAATATGTCGTATTTCTCTCTGGATATGTTTTTTTTCAGGCTCTTGCAGCTCGAAGAAGAACAGATCTTTGGTTTCACGGAGCTGCTGGCCCCACCTGAAACCTTCCGAAAGTCTGGGTCCTGGGCAGCAGTTGGTGTCGTTTTGTTAAGTGTCCATCAAAATCATTTTTGTGTCTCCACAACGCCCAAAATGTATACATCAAATGCCCTGTTCTGCTTCTTTTTTCGGTTAGCTCATAAATTATATTTTTGCCAGGCCTCCTTAAGGCATTTGTTAGTGGGATACTTTTTTTAGGTGTGTGTGGTTTTATTTCGGCCCAAAGAAATTGAAAGTTAGACTTCGCCGGAGACTGACATGTGAGCTGGGGGTATGCGATTCCCCTTTTCATTGTACTCCCGTCCAGGTTTGGGCACATGAATGTTGGGCCCGGCGCTAGTTGGCTGTCAAATTAGTTCGGTTTCACGGTGACCGATGGGAATTCGGGGCGACTCAAGCTGCGCACTTGGGGGATATACTTATAAAGGAATAAATAAATGTATATCCTAAAAGAATATGCTGAGAGTACGATCTCGGACCTTTATAAAGCTCTTTTGCTCTGGACATAGAGCTTAAACCGGGTATCGCGTAAAATTAGAATATATAATTGGCATTTCTCAAATGAACTTTCAGGTGAGCCATCTCCCTTATGAGTTCGTTTTAATTATGTAGAGAGAGTAGAGTATTTAAAACTTATATACATTTTGAGGGATACACAACAAATGTTTTAATATGAATTTCACAAATTAATAATTTTTTCGCTTTTCTAAGATCGTTTTTAGCGCATCCTCTAGTAAATCCTTTTAACTAAAATATGAATAAAGATCCCGATATTTTTCCAATTGAGTCCTAGGTTCAGTTTTTGTTTCAGTGCAGACCAAAATTTGGATAGGCTCTTTGCGGTGTTCGACTCCACTTCGATTCACCTCTAAGCCGCGGGACAACGAATCACACCAAAATTCAGGAATCGCCAACTTAAGCATAAGGCAATTATAAGGTAGTATTAGAGATGAATTACAGGCCACACTCGAAGGGCAGAATGTAATCGTCCAGAATGCGCACGCGGCGGAGTTTTCCCTGGGAGTCAACGCCCACCTGCCCCACATCTCTTCCGTCGGCTGAAGCCCGCCGTTTGTCTTCAAGCGCGGCCTCCTCCTCCTTCAGCTCGACCTGGTGGCGTTGCATCACCAACATGGAAGCGGCAACCGCCGCCTCCTGGCGCAGCCAGCCGGACATGATCCAAATCTGGCGAATGCAGGTCGTCAGCGAAAATGGCTTCATTGTGGAAAGATTCTCTGCTGAAAGGTATTCTTTAATTTAGTTCGATTTCTAAAAAAAACGTACCTTCTCACACACCATACAAAAATCAATAGAAAAGTATTTAGTTTTGTAAGCTCTGCCCGAGTTAGAAGAGTGATGTGAAGTGAAATTTGGATTTGAACACACACCAAACGATAATGACAGTGTTTCAGCGGCCTTACTAGTTCAAAGGTTCCTTTACCTACAATAATATTGTTAAGAAAAGCTACTACTATGAGATACCCGGTACCGAAAGCTTTGTGCATAAAATTAAATTACAAATGGCCCGCCCATACCAAAAGGCCTTAAGACCACATCTTCTTAAGGCTCTCCGAAACGATTACTCCGTTCGACTTTAAACAAGTAGGAAACATACAGTCAATACAGAAACTTTATTGTTTAATAACTTCCATGTTTATCATACGATATTAATAAAATATATATTTAATTTGAACAGAAAATCAAGACAAAAGCTTAGTTATATGTTATTCATGATTTTCGTGGGCGTGACCAACATGTTGATCAGCGTGATACAGATAAGACTGTTGTCTCCAAATTTGGTAGCCATAGCTCTTATAGTCTCTGAGATCTGTTGTTTCACACGGACGGACAGACGGACATGAATAAATCGACTCGACTGGTGATACTGATATATACACTTTATGTGGTCGGAGATGGCTCCTTCTGCTTCTTAGATTGTACCCTATGAGTACCGGGTATAAACACCTAAAGAACGATCTGCGAAAAGTTATTGAGTAATCTGTTTTTATAGAACTGCAATGGTACACAAGCCTTCTTGACTTTCTTTCTTATTATACTTTTTGGCAGTTCCTTAAAAAAATCCCTAAAAAGGTCACCCGTGCCAATTCCACCGTTCCGTAAGCAATTACAATTTCATAAATCAAAAGCATTTGCCCGGGTTCTTTTTATTTGATATCCCTTAATGGGTTGTAAGGAAAGTGAACGTCAGCCGGATGAGCATAAAAATAGGCATTCAAATAAATAGACTAAACCGGATTTGCAACAAGCCCAGTACCATACTTTACCGCCCCCACGCACACGTTGACTCACGCTCCTCCGCATCCGTATACGCAGCCTCATCCACATCCGTTCATATGACGCATTTCCTTCGAGCAGCAACAACAACGGACTGCAAGTGAAGTTTCCTTGTTTGAAGACCCACCATTATCCTTTCACACGCAGTTATGATTTTCGGGGGAAAGGAGCTAACGCTTTCGGAAAAAGTCAATTAAAAAAGTTAAATAAATCATAAACTTGGCAGATGATTTGATTGCGGCGCAGGATTCCTCGCTCAGCCATTGGGCCACAATGTGTCTATATATTCTCACTTTTCCGTAGAGGGTGGCTTCTACACAGGGAAAAATGTTTATAATCTCTTGTGGGCGATTTAGGGTTACAAATTTAATTTCCATTTCATTGAGACAATTCTCCCATCCATATAGGTGAATTCAAGTTAAGCAGCTTATCTATTTTGAGGTAAAAAATAAAATTAAATAAATAAAATTAAAAATACTTCTTTGAAAAAACATTTACAACTATATTTTAGCGTCGAAGAAGAAAACAAAATTTAAGGATTTCCAATTTGTTTTGTTTTTCTTTCTCCGCGCAGTTTTAAACATTCGTTTTCTCTGAATTTGCGTTTGTTTTATTTGCTCGAGTGTTACAGGGGCTTACATTCATTGAAGGGAAGTGTTCTTCCGTCGTCCTTCGTGTGTTTGCTTTTCTGCGGTTTTCTTTTTGCGAGGCTTAGCTTCCGGACGGGCGGATGGGCGGACATCCGCCGAACGCCTCGGTCCCAAGTTGACTTTCGGGCAATCATAACTGTAACTGTAAATGCTCGGCGACCGTCCGGCGGGGGAAATTTATGAAGTGTGGCGTGTGCAAGGACACGTGTTCGGAGTCCTGCATTTGAGTTCTGGGCGTGCTCTGGGGATTTTCATTATTAAACATTTTCGGCCGCTCTTCGGCAACTGGAAGTGATTTGCTTTGATTTTCTCGTCGGGCATTTATCATTCTCCCACTTGCTCCTTCGCTTCTTGGCAGTAAATGAATTTTAATCAAATATATTTTGCATAATTTATGATTTTCATGGGTATTTGTCGCATCTCTCCAAGCGTCTATATGTAAATTTTTTGGCAGTCGTTTTTCACTGGTCCACACCCGCATTGGTCTCCGCAGTTCTCAAGGAACAAAAAGGGAACATTCAAATCTGTCAAAGTATTCGATTTTAAGGTACTCTAAAGCGTTTATATGGTTTTCGAATTATAATAATATAAGCCATTTTTCAATTATAGTTTCCCGTATTTTAGAATAATTTATTATCAATCACTAATTTGCAATGTTTTATTAATTCAATCTGTCAAGTTTCAGTCAAGGTTATCAATATTTAAAATCATTCATCGAATATTTTATGTATAATTACCATCTTAAATCTAACATTGCTAAGTAATTTTTCAACTGTCTATTTATTAACTGAGCTCCATATATCAAAGCTTTTAAGTTAAAAATTTAATTAAATTAAAAATTAGGCTAATATAAAAAAATTACTAAAAATGTATATATTTTCTATATTTTCCCTTGGTATACAATTGAAATATTTATTTTCCTGATCAGTTCCCATTTCTTATTTTTAATATATTGCATTAAAAAAAGTTCTGAAAAACCGACTATGAACTTCTACAAAGATTTCCCCAACTTGTATCCTACTCCTCGTCTATCTGGCAGCCATTGCGAACTCTCTGCGCCAATACGTTTCCGTTTTCCTGTCTGCCCTGACATTTGCAGCATGTTGCTTGTCATTATTCTTGGCTCCTTTCAGCTTCCTCAATTCATTTTCCGTTTTTGTGCCTTGCTTTTTTCTGTTTATATATTTTTGGGGCCTTACGAAATGATTTAATGACAACGAATGAAGAATTTATTGTGCGTGAAGTTTCCTTTCGCTCAAGGGTCGTCGGATAAATTGCCAACGACATCTCGGCGCTATTAGCTAGCAGAGTTTCTGGCCTTACCAACCCTCGTTTAAATAAATACATACGTTTATCGAGGGGAAAGGGGCGGGCAGAGATAGGTTGGAAAGATAGCAGGTCCTGTCAATGTCATAACTATGTGGGCGTGCCCCATTTGCCTTTGTCTGGCGGGTCGATAATTATGTTGTCAGTTCCAACATGTCACCGATTAACCCTCCAATAATTTCTCCAAGTCCACGTCTAGGCGGGCGGGTTGGCTCAGATTACCATGGACTGCAATCGAAAATTGCAATTGCGGTTTCACCATAAAGTTGGACTTATGAGGAGCGCGGAGAAGGGCCCTGCCCTGCATGGTAATTTGAGAAGCCACTTGTCAGAGGTCAAAGGCAGGCTTACAAAATGAACCGAAGCCTTTTGAAATTTGGTACCAAAAAAGGGTCGTATAAAAAAAAAAGGAAGCTAAATAATAATGTATTTAAAAATAAATTAAGTTTTTCCATACAAAAATAAGAACATTTATAAAAATATTATTTTATTTATGCCAAATAGTTAAGGGATAATCACGCTGCCTTGCCTTTAATCCGCGACTGCTCCCGCCTGTTGGGGACGGCGTTCTTAAAAAATTCTCTCCGCCTTTTCAAAAGTCCCCACCCAAAAGCCATTGAAGACGTCACAGCCACTGGCCCGGGCCATTAAAATTTCAATAGCTGTGCCCTCGGACGCGGCGTTCCTTCCTTTGGGCTACCAACCAATCGTTTGCCATCTCCTCTTGTCTCTTGTCAATATTGGACAATTCATGCGCATTGCGTAAACATCCGTTAAAACTTTATTTTATGGCCGCCATTTTACGGACGTTTTGGTGTAAATACATTTCCGCCAGCGACAACGGAGAACGGACAACGGACAATGGACCTTGGTCCAGTAGCCAGAAAGGACCCGAACCAAAGTAGAGACGCGGGCTCTGGAAATAAGAAGGGAACAGATTCTGGCTCAGGAAGTGCAAAAAAATGGCGACGCCAACGAACGACGGTGGAGAATCGAAAGAGATAACCGGCGCAATATCGGCAGTGGGAGCGAGGAAGAACGAGAGACGGCATAAATTATGCACTGCAAAATAAACGACGAGGCACATAATAAAAATCGGCAAAAAATTGTGCACGCAATCAAAAGCATGAAATGGTAATGAGAATGTCGGGGAAGAAGAAAATAAGTCGCAGGAATAATACTCTAACCAAAAGAAGCATCTATATAACATGGATTTGTTTTAACAACTATTAAACCTCTTACATTTTCTTACTATATAGCTATATCTTTCTTAGGACTATCTAAACACTACATTGAAGGGCGGTTACTCCAGGAAATATATAAATTATTTTTGAAAACATTCGTGACATTGAGTCAGTTCATTTAAAAATTTCAGAAAGAGGTATTTGGCTTAGAAGATCTTCACTATTTTTAAGTTCAAATAACATGATTTTTTACTTATTCATAAATAATAATCTTAATCTTAATAATACAAAAACAATCTTCCATCGTTTTTAAAAACTTGCTCGATTGCCTTAAATAAATAGAGCATCAACCAAGCGACATAGTTAAATATGTCAGACATTTTTTTTTGCTGCTGCCGCACAAGAAAGCAATTTAAGGAAGCCATCCCAGAGGCTGACAAAAATAAAAGAAAATCTGACAATTTTAATGAAAAATCTTGTACATTACGAGCAAGAAAGGGGAATGCCATCGGGGGCAGGAGCTGCGTATTTTTGTGACAAGCATGTGACCCAATTATGCGCAATCATTGCAACAAGTTGAAGGAATCATAACAAACAGTTCCATTCAGTGGGGATCTGGATCTGGAGCACAAAAGGCGGAGTGTCAGTGGCACAAGACACGAGGTGATTTTTCCCCGATTTTCCCGTCCTCGCTCCCCTCCTCGTCCGTTCGCAACAATTTCAATTTCAATGCGCCTGACAGCGCCAGTCCGTCATCAGACGCTCCGCTCGCCCCCCTCGATAAGGCGGCCGCTCCTGGCAGAGCAATACAAATCAGCGGCGAGACAACTTGGCGGACTGATGACGATGATAAGGACGATGACGACAGTCAGAGGCAAACAAACAAGTTAATGTTCGAAGGGGGAGGCGTACACTAAAAAATACTATTTTCCAAAACGGGAGCTCATAGCTACAAAATATGTATTAAGTTGGATTTTTAATACACCTTTTAATTGAGTTTAATAATATTTCAATTAATAAAATTAAGTTAAATAAGCTAAGATTATTAAGTTTAATTGTTTTAAGTTTATTCGTTAAATAAAATTTTTATTCACCGCACGAAATTTAGAATTTATTTTTTGAGTGCAACAAGAAAATTTGCCGCTCATTGTGTACAGTATGTCCTAGAAGCCAAAAGGCTTTTGTCCTAACAAGTGGCCACAATTGAATAAATGAATGCACAAACGAGTGGGCCGATGACAATGGCCGAGTGAATGACAGTGGGCCACAGCGGCGGAACAGTGGTGCAGAGGGCACGGGCCAGGTGATTGCTCCGCTCATTATGTCCCTCGTCGCAGGACTGCCTCCCAAAAACCACCCAGTTCCTAGCTCCGCTCCTTGTCTGCGCTGCTGCAATTTGCGCTCTTTGTCTGCCGCTTTTGGGGGATATGCAAATAATTGCTTTATGCTCTTGTTCAGTCCGGCCCATTATAAGCCATCCCCCCTTATCCCACCCGGTTAGCAACACAAGGACTACCCCTGACACGACTTAATGAGCTTTCATTCGAGTGGCGAGCGCTTTCACCGCAAACTAAGTTAAGTGGATTTCTGCGGCTTTCCAAAAACATAATTGAACATCAATTGCGGCATTTGTTTAGTGTCCTGGCGAACAAAACAGGCTTGTGCTAAGGCTAAGAGATGCGTTTAATTCGAATATCAAATGAGCCGATTCATTTTGATTTTATTTATCTTTAATAAACTAGAATTTACATTGACTATTTAGCTGCGTGTGACTATAAAATGTCAGAAAACGACTAAATTTTATCCTATTATCAATCGGTAAAACTTGTGTAAATTATTTTCATTACTGTGCAGCTCCTTGTAGATAAAGATAATCAATTGTTGCTATTATCCCCGCATCTGCTACGTAGATTGCATCACTTAATAGTCTGCGCCAGTGCCCCGAATTCGAATCCTATCGCACTTCGACCGCAGTACTGTAAATACTCTCCCCCAATTTAGAGTTCGATAAGCGGGAAAATCTCCCACGTTCCACTAAGGAACCCAACGAAACAAAATCAACAATTATACAGCGAATTAAGTCAACTCAAGTCAAGTCAACTGGGAGTCAGAAAACTTTGAACGCTTCTCCCGTTGACTCCGGTTGGCTCATTAGGCATTCAAGAAGCGTCCGACAAAGCCATTGATAAAACCCTTACCCCAAAACCAAGGTCTCCAGACCCAGAGACCGTTTCTAAACAAAACAATTTACGTATAAATTAATTTACTTTCATTAATTAGTTGGGGCATTAGGCGATGCGGCCACCTTGCTGGGGTGACAGTGTGGAAAATTGAAATGTAAAAGTTTTTCGCTTTTCGTTCTTTGGGTTGTTCATTTTGGGAGAAGAGGAGAAATTTGCATAGCAATTCAACAATCATCCCAGAGTTTCGGTTTAAAAAGAAAGGTTGTTTTCTATTATTTGCATGGCAAATGTCACACTGAAACTAATCTGCAATTGTTGGGTCATAACATTAAAAAGTTAAGAATGTTTGTTTTTAAACCGAGTTCGCTTACAAATTTTCAATAAATTTTTTAGTTAACAAAGACCATTGATAACACTTATAATATGAGGGTGTTAAGTATTTATTATGGACACAATGACCATTTTAGATAGAAATTAAAAAATATATAGAGAAGGGTTTAAGCTAAACTCAAGGTCTAAGGCAATATTGATCAAATATATATATTTAAAAATTGTAAATAAACATAAAATTAAATCCTTTTAATTTTATAAAAAAACTGAGAGACTAGTTTGCGTAAAAACGGAAAGACGGACAGAGGGACAGACGGACATGGCTAGATTTACTCGGCTGGTGATCAAGAATATATATAATATATGGGGTCGGAGATGCTTCCTTCACTGCGTTTCAAACTCCTGATCAAAATTATAATACCTTGCAAGGGTATAAAAATGAACTATTAATAATCCTGGAACTGCGATACAATATTAAGGGAACAAATATAAATAAAAATGTTAGTTTTATATGATCCCGCCTTTGATGATTTGGGAAGTCATATCGCAGGCGCATACTGCAACATGATCTGTCACGGCTTTCGATTCGAAAAGAGAAGACTATCCCCAGATCAACATTAACCAACCCATAAAATTCTGATGTGTGTAAACTATAAAGATTTTGTTTGCTTACAGCCAAGGCGCATGGAAAACTATTGTCCGTTCGAGAACCGAAGCGCATGCGCCATAGAAACCGAATAAAATGCATTCAAAATGCACATAAATTAAATCGAAATGGAAATGAAATAAAGGAAAGGTTGGGCCAGAAAACTTATAGGAATGATGCACTAAAAAATCCGTAGGTGTTGCCATTGTCACAGTCCCTGTCCCATTGGTGGGTGATAAACCGAACGAAGATCAATAAATGTCTGTCCACCATATGTATGATCAAATTTATAATTTCATTAAAAATTTTCTAAAATGGCGCCAGTCTCAATTCATGTAAAAATATATTTAAGATGATTTCCTAAGTGATTTCCTTACTCAAATTCTCGTAATTGTTAATGCATAAAATTGGCTATATAAAAGACCGCAAATTGCTGACAAACTCAGCGCGAATTTCCTTGGTCGTAAAATTTTTCTACTTAATGGTGGCGATAAAAGTAATATATTTTTTGTGGAGCAATTTATGCCTATTTAATAGCAAGACATCAAAACATATGCAATTTGGAACAGCAGTGGGTTTATGGACTTAAAATATATAATTAAGGAAAACTTTTAGCTTCATATACCCTAACAAACTGACTTGGCTTGCATATGCCTAAATTCCTTTGGCTTATTCCACAATAAAGCGCCAAAATCAACACAAAGTTTATCTTTAAATGCTATTATTTCATAATTTTAAATAAAGCCGAACTGAAGAAGCTGGGAGAGAAAAGAACAGAGAACTTAAGACCGATTCCAATGCCACAAAGAAACCAAATTTATAACCCAACAACAACAACGAAGGCTGGAACACAGAAACTGAGAGACACAGAAAATCGTGTAAGAGAAATGAAAAGTTGAAAACCTATAAAAATTTAAATTGATTGTTCAATTAATCTTCACAAAACTTGACATCAACGATCCCAGTCTGTTTGTTTTTTGTTTTTTAAGTGGGATAACAGAGGAATGTATGTTAAAATACTTGAAAATATGCTTTGCAAAAGAGGCATTCTTGATGCCAATCGAAAGTGCAGTTCATTGAAACTATTGCGATCGAAAGTATTAAAAATGTTCGAGAAACAAGACCCACTGAAATCCATAGTTATAAACACCATAATCAATACCTGCTGCACAATGCGGCGCGTATAAAGAATCCCCGCCAATAACAAAGGGCTTAAGACAAGTTACATAAAACCAGTTTCATAAAAGAACCCAAAACGGGAAGATACCGAAGGAGGGATCCATAAAGAAAAACCCCTTTGCACCTCTCGACCAGACAATGCAATAATATTTTTCATAATTTTTTCCCGGTCTTTCCTCTCATTTTTTGTTGCCTTGGTTGTTAACCTACAGTCACTTAATGTCTCATAATTTTGACTTCATATATGAAAGGGGACTTCGAGGGATCGAAGGATGGAGAGGCAACGGTACCTAGCTCGACCTTTCCAACTTGTCATATATGATTTTTTCTTCGTCTTTTAATTGCTAATAGGTATTTTGATCGCTCCGATCGGGGCGAGGGTTCTGTTGGTTAATCAATACGAAAATGCCGCCAGAGCGGAGCGCGTCAAATGAAAACCGATCCCGATCCCGATCCTTGGCGTTCGTTTAACGACCGATCGATATCCCCACTCCGCGCTCGCGATCTACCGATCTCCTGGCCTGGCAATCGTCAGCTAATTTCCATGTTTGAGTTTCGGTTCCATCTGGAATGGAGGCTCTTCGGGGCTTCTTTTACGGCTGCCTCCGCTTGCGGCGTCATTAACATTTTCGAGATTTAATCATCAAACATGGCGCGGCATCGGAGCTTCAGCTCAACTCAGCCCAGCTCGACTCGGCTCAGATCAGTTCGGATCGGATGGGATCGGTTGGTGGTAATGATGGCATGTTCTGTCTCTTGTTTAGCTGCTTGTCGTACATGCGCTTTTATCGGCATTTAAAATATATCTATAAAGGTCTGTGGGAGAGAGGCAGGAGATTCCATCAAGTTAAGGCCGCGTAAGGAAAATACGCCTAGAACAGTTCGGTGGCAATTCAAAAGTTGGTAATCGGATATATGTAACCCGATCGTAAATGTCTTGAAGATTGAATTATTCCATAAAAAGGCAAGAGGTTGTAATTATTAAAAATACGATTAAAGCTAAGAACATATATATATATATTTTTTTTTTAAGAGCCAGCAGCAATCAATACACGCAGTTTAATAATCCTATCAATTTACATATTATTCACATTTTATGTCAAAATCTACGAATTCTTTTTATATTAATATTGGATATAAAATGCATAAAAAAAATTGTATATCCCCTTGCTAATTAAGATTGTTAGACTTAATCCTGATACTTCAGCTTGCCATTTATAATTTACGATTATATATATTCATCTATAGATGGTATACCATTAAGTCGGTTAAAAATGCGATTAATTGCGCTTTAACCTGAATTTAAACTTAGGAAAATAGATTTTAAAAACTGTCTGTCAAACTGAGAATGGTCTCTGCAGTAAATAAATACGGGAATTATTTGTATATTCTTTTAATAGAGCCTAAAGGAATCGAGGAGTTTTATTTATGTATATATATTTAATTATATATATGTATATGTATTCCATAAATGACTAGATCTGTTAATTATAAGAATATTTGTACTTAAAATACATTTAAAAAATATACATATTTTTGTAGGTAAAAATCATGTAGTTTATGGCTTTACATGGGTCAACGTGTTATCAAATCGGAAAACTTCCTATTCATCGATTTTCCCTCGAACTTTAGAGAGAGTTAATAATAAACAATAATAAAAATAAAAAACACACAATTTGTATTGAATTTCATTAAAAATTTCTGATTTGAAATCAGAAATACTTTTTTGGTCGCAACGCTGTTTACTCATGTCTTTAACTTAAGTTTACTCTTAGTAAGTTAAAGTCAGTTAAATTTCGCTTTTCCTCTATTGTCACTCCCCCTTTATCCGTTGTGGAAGCCCGGAGTAAGCCATGCACGAGGGATACAGCCTTTTCATTGATTTTAATTTGCCTGCGTTGCGACGCCATATTTCAATTTCTGACCGACGCACAATTTACAAGCCATAGCATGTGTCTCCAGTTCTCTGGCTCCCCCTCGGCCCCAGCCAAACCTCTCTTTCTTGTGCGCCGTATCGCCCTCTCTTTCATGTGCACGCCCAGGCTGGGAAGGAGCTGGTGGAGGACATTGGACAGACAGCTTAATTGATGAACAAAGGCGTTTGGGCCAAAAGTTGTACGTTTGTTTAAGAGATAGCCCAGCGACGCGTCTGGGTCCTGGACAGTCTTTTTGCCGAGCTTCGAAGTCGAGGACTTGCAGAAGTCGTACAAAATATTTAACACCCGCTGAGCGTATTTATGGGAGAATGAACCTGTGTGTCCTACTCCTCCTCATCATCAACGTCTTCTTCTCTCTTCCTTTCCCCTGAGCCCCAATCCCCAATATGCCGCCTCGATCTCCACCACATCGTCATCGTCCATTTTGTCTTAGACGGCGGCCAATGTGTGTGCGAGATGGAATGGTGGCTCCTAACAGGCGCACTCTGCGGTATTTAGGGCGACTTTATTTATATTTAGCATATACCAAACTCTTTAACGATCGGTATCTATAATTCTTACAAAAAATATTTCGAATTCTTAATTAATTTTATTCAAAATTCAAATGCATTTAATAATACTGTAGCTCTTCTGAGCACCCAAAAATAAAATCCAGGTCAAGACCGTCTTTTGCAGGACTTATTTATATAAAAACAAGAAAATTATATATAATAAGGAATTATAAAAATGTAATTCAAACTTCTGTTAACTTTCAGTTCCTAGAAAATTAACCTTTTTTTAAAAAAGTATTTTATTTATTCTTTCAATTTGTACGGAAATATTTCTTTAGTTAGTTGGGAAAATTATTTCTTTTAATATTTTAAGGAAGCCTAATATAAAACTTTGTACATTTTGTAAACCAAAGCAAACCGGGTCCAAAATCCGCTCCTGATCCTTAACATCCTTGTCGAAGCTCCTCAATGTGTATATCCCTCCCTCTTTTTCCGCATGTGAATCTCTCTCGTTCCCACTACAGCAAGATTTGCAATTCCAATTGGCGCGACGTCTGCGTCTACGTCCAGGTCTGCTCCTGCTCCTGCTCCTGCTCCTGATGATTAGTTGTCGTCTGTACGTCTTCGCCCTTCCCTGCCGCCTGTTCTCTCTTCGTTCTCTGCGGTTCTCTCAGTCTAGTCTGCAGCAAGGCTTTCTATGGCCACGTTTAGCCTTCTTTTTATTGCACACACGATGCAATTATTTGTTTTATTAACTGTTGAACATGTTTTCTCCGCGCACATTGCACCATGTTTTCCCACTGATATATAAGTCGCTTCCAAATTGTAAATTGCAAATTTTATTAATTTCTGTCCATGGGAAACTTGTTCCCCAACGATCAGACTCCGTGTGGGTTCGCATCGATTTGGCTTGGTTTGGGCTTGGTTTTGATTCCGTCTTCGGTGCAGTTGAACAATTTCCAGCAGTTAGTTTTGTGGTATGTCGGTAATTAACCTTTTAAGGTTCTTGTGTTTTGGAAGGAGATAAATGATAATTGTTGACGGGTAGACGCAGGTCAGTGGCATATTGGCGGTCGTGTATTAATTTTTACAAGAAATAAGAGTGAAAGTGCGAAAATAAAAATATTGAAAATGGAGCTGCTGGGCCCGATTAAGCAAAATTCTTCAGATTTGGCTTCTTCAGCTTGGCGGGAAAAACAGCTACAAAAGCTTGATTTCTACCGCCATAACTTCTAAACACTAATGGGAATGTTGCTATATGTCGTTCAAAAGGTATTTTGAAATAAGATAATTTATCTAAATATAATTATTAAGAATAAGATTCTTAATAACTAATTATTTTAATTAACAAATTTTAAAGGCACTCGCACACTTAACTTGTTTTTGGTGTATGGATAACACATATATCCGAAAATTCGTTTTCTTGGGATATAACCCTATAAAATTAATAGCAATGATCCCACTTCAAAATTACCTATCAAAATTTTAGATATTTAAATTTGAAGAACTGTTTTTAGACCTTTAATTTTTAACTTTTACTATTTGAGTTAGTTTTAGCTTTCTGCTTAATTTCAATGTATGTACAATTTTTTCAGCTAAGTGCCGATTTTTAAACTAATTAAATAATTTGCTATTTATAATATCGGTAAAAAAAAATCGTCACAAAATTTGGTAGCAGAAATTTGTTGAGTTGAATATGCGATCGTCACTTTTATCTTACCTCGTTAAGAGGTGTTTTCGTTTGATATACAAAAGTTATATAACATTTGCATTCAGAGGAAGTTGCAATTTTTCATTAGTCAAACCTGAATCAGGTTGATTTGCATAAAAGCTCTACCAAAAAATTAATTTTCCCACCCTAGTTCGCGGATAAAAGAAGAGGGGGTGAAAGGCGGAAAGCAGGGGAAGCGGGAAAGTGGGTAAGTCAACTACATTAAAATGAACTCTGCCCGAAGATTAATCAGTTAAGCAAACATAATAAAAGGCTAAGCGCTATTTTGCGACATTTTGATAAATATCGAATCAAAATAATGCGTCAAAATAATTAATCACGATTAACCAGAGTTCAGAGGAGTGGACGGGGAGATTAGCCTGCGTTAATGACCGATAAATGATACAGCAGGGGTGAGCAGGAGAACAAGTGTTCGCCATCACACGCCATTCTCGAATTAGTGGGCATCCGACGTATGGAGTGACTTTCTCACCCCACTAAGGGTATCCCCCGCAAGTCACCCCCATCATAATGACGCGAAACACTCCGCGCAAGAAAATGTCACATAATCGGAGAAATCAAATGCAAATGTAATAAATCCGTGTGAAAGAAGGGCGGCACCGGGGCCACCCCCCGATTTGTATTTATTTACTTGCGACTTTCGACGCATAATTTAACATCCTGCCAAGCGGAATCCACCCGAAGTCAATTTATATTCAAAGCCTTCCCTTTTCTTTCCTTGTGTGGGAACTTTGTCATGTGGTCTGAACATCAGTCAGGATGCCAAGCTGGATTTGGTAAGTCCGAACCCTTTGCACTTTTCGTTAAACTTTTTTCCCCAACTTTATTATTATTTTCAGTTAAATCGTTATTGTGGTTCTTCGATGAATGGATTCCACTTGTTGAACTCTCTTATATTAGGATTGAATAGCTTTAAATGTTAAATAACAGATTAATATATATATTTTATTAAATTTCTAGAGGGGTATGCAGAAATATTAGAATTTCGATTGCTTGCTAGTTATTTGTTTTAAGCCAACTATTTTATAATGTAAGCAAATATTTTATTTTGTATTTATTTTAGAAAAGTTCTTTTGGGAAGCGTTTTATTCAATTGACATTTTTTATACGAATCAGGTGACAAAATCATTAAAACGGGTGTTAAAATTAAATTTAATTTTATAAATTTAATAAATACAAATCAATCTTTAGATTTAAAACGAATTTTAAATCAACCCTCACACTTCCGCTATCCCTCACCCTTTTTCGCGGTCTTGTTTGCTTATGTTAAATTTAATCAAAATCAGTGTTAAGCGTCGATCGTTCAAACGGGGCCCCAAGGGTGACATTAGATGGCCTTTAGCACGTGCAACAAGCCGCAAGCACGGACATTGTGTGGGTGGGGGCAAGGGTGGTTTGTTTGCCAGCCGCCTTGGCCGCAACCCTTAATTGCGCGTGTAATCAGTTGGCCAAAAGGGGGTTGGCTACCAACAAGCGAGGGAAAAGCGGGAAAATGGGAAAAGTGGGTGTCTAATGCCCTGTAAATGCAACTAAACAGCTTGTGTGACGCCTTTGGGTAAAAGAGTGCCGGGGGATTTGACTTTGGCCGATGTAAAGTGGCATTGATGATGTGACTGCGATTTGATTTGATTAGATTGCATTCCATTATTTTATTTATTTATTTATTTTAGAATTGTTTACTAGAAAACTACTGTTTGCCTTAATAAATAGATATACATATATGGAGAATAGGAACCCCATTAAAATCTCAGTTTAATGTTTATTAAATATTAGTAATTAATGTACATATAATTTGAGTTCACTTATTTTTGGCATGAAATGTAAACTTAAAAAAAAATTTCTTTAAGTAAATCCACAAGCTGACTTTTACTTAAATCTAAACAAAATGGTAAATTAAATAAGTTTTTGAAGTAGTAAGTAACAGACCAAAAACGAGTAAAGTTTAATTGAGTTTCAAGTCTCCCACTATTATTAAAAATAAATTACGCCTCTCTTTCCTCTGATTGTTCCATTTCTATGAATATATTTTTAGATTAATCTCCTTGGCCGGAACAAATCCTCTTATAGATATTCCTGCTGTGCGTGGGCTTCGTGTCCTCCTGTCGGGCGGTTCCCATTGTCGGCGGCAGGATCGTGTCAACCGTGGGCAGTACATCTTGAACTAGGAAGCCATGAATACTAACTTAAAGGTCCCTGAGTTCCGTTTTAAAGGTAGCCCAAGTAAATATCCGTTCATGGTCTGCCTGCAAGACGTGATTGGGGGAAATGGCACGAGAGGATCTTCGTATCGCTGTTCTGCTGGATGGAGTTGCCGTAGACCAGCGACAGATCCAAGTACGAGGTGACCACCGTCAGCTGCTCTGCCGGCCCACCGCGGTACTCCCTCACCTTCGGACACACTGGACGCTGGCGGGGGAACCGGGGCAGGATTCTTGCGGACGCTCTGCTTCAGCTCCAGGATCAGGTGGTCCACATCGGTGACCAGGTGCCGGAAGCGCACCACAATCACGCTGAAGTTCTCCTCCGCCCACAGACTCTGGGCGATGTCTACCAGCCGCTTGGCGGCCAGCAGAGCATTCTCCTCCTTGCGGATCTCCCGGGCGGCGCGGTCAATGTCCATCACCGACCACAGTTGGGCATTGCCCACCACCAGATACTCGTCGTCGTTGCTTAGGGTGAGCTAAAAAAGAGAAGACAAAGCACTTAGACATGAAACCCCTCTTTAGGTAATTAATTTGGCAAAAACCCACCTCTAGGACATGGGGATCCCTCATCACCATGTTGGAGCTCTGTTCAGGCTCCGATTCCGTTAATCACAGCTGGGCGGTTCGGCGCACAGTGGCCATCTCCTCGGGCAGCTGTTGCAGCATGTTGCCCGAGAGTACCAGGATCTCCCGATCCTGCCAGTTGCGGATGCTCCACAACTGGAGCAGCAACCGGAACCGGATGTGGGGTTGCTGCAGCTGGCGCCCTGGCAGGAAGGGCTCCAGCCAGAACTGGGGCTGCAACCGTCTTCGTCTGGTAGGTGACGGTTGAGGAGCTCCCCATCTTAAACGTCCACAATTCCTCGTTAGTCATCACAAAATTTTTAATCGCGGCACGGACACGTGTTAATCGAGAAAAAGTTCGGTTCGCAATGCCAGATATATTTTTTTTTTTCCCCACCAAAATCCGCGATGCCAGATCAAACAAATAAATGCAAAAGCGGGCCAGATCACTCGCGCGGAACCTAGCATCAAAATTTTCATTACTCTATGTTCCGCGCAAGTGATCTGGCCCGCTTTTGCATTTATTTGTTTGATCTGGCATCGCGGATTTTGGTGGGAAAAAAAAATATAATTAAAACCTTGGAGGGGAAAAAAATATATTTAAATCCTTGGGTTTTCGTTATCGTTTGGTTTTGTTTGGTATGCGAAAATGCGCAGAATATAGATTTAAGTATTTAGTTTGTCCTGTGTGTGTTTTAACCTTTTCAGTTGCGTTCGCGCTTCCCAGGCAGTTCAGATGCAATTAATTTACTTACAATAAAAACAATAAATTAAAAATTAAATTATCCGAAATATCTTAATCTTATAAGTCATCATTGAAATAGATTAAACAAAATTTTAATATCAGAAAAAATTAGTTTTCTATTAAGTAACTTAAATTTTTTCCTGTACAATTAGAAAGAAATTAACTCTATTTACTATAATTTATCCCTCAGGTCTGTCTGAATAACTGCGTCCAGTGCAAGACCATGCTGGGGGATTACTTCCAAGCCAGACGTGTGCC
>VNJO01011775.1:4538-28424 GCA_008042535.1 Drosophila tani | reverse complement strand
CTCCTGCTCGCTGATTGATGCAGTCCTTGTCATCGAGTGCATGGAAAAACCCAGATAGGAAATTTGTGTGTGCGTGAAAAATCTGTTTGATTGTGGATAAATTGTGTGGGGAAACATGTGCTTAAAAATTAGTACAGCTCACTATTGATAGTTTGCTTTAGGTTTGGACATTTACAAGTCATAGTTTTTATTTATTTTTCCCCCGAGTTAAAAAGGGAATAAAGCATCTAATCAACTAATTCAATTGATTTATTGCTTTTAAATAAGTTTTTGAATACTTTTGTACTAAGAAGTTTATTTAAATTATTTACTTAATGTAAAAACAATAAAACCTTTGGAAAATTTAACGATAATTTCCTCCCTAAATTTAATGAAAGCTTTTACCTTTCATTCACTTAACTCGCACTTCACCTTCCACTTAACAAAGCAAAACTAAATAAAAATAAAAAGGTAGACTCCTTCATTAATTAATCATTCAAACAAAACAAAAAAATAAAACAAAGATCGACTGCTCTGCTGATTTATTGTGTTTTGTTATCTATTTAAGAGATTCTTCCATTGATTATGCAAATTGATTGGAAGTAATTGTACTCATGACCAGGTTCAATGCTCTTGGCCAACTGGAGTCGAGTCGAGTTGCGTTGTGTTGAGTCAGCGGCGGCCAGAGGCTGAGCAAAAAGCCACCTGTTCATTAACCAGCCACCTTTGTGTTTGTGCTGTATGCCGATATCAGTGCCAGGGGCGCGGCGTTCTCCTCCCATTTTAAACCGTCAAGTACATGCACTTGAGAAAAAGAATTCATCAAAAAAGAGGAAGTGGTTCTGCTAATTAGAAACCGAATCTTGAAAATATATAAAGCATAAAGGTAAAACATATATGAGTAGGAAAAAATAGTATAAAAATACAGCTTTGAAACTATTCTTGAAACTTTATTTTAGTTCGAGAAAGGAAAACTTTGTTATCTAGAGATGCGTATTCGCAGGATAATATTCCTTATTTTAAAGACTATTAGAACGTGGATAACTATTTCTGTGGCATCCCTGCTAAATGTATATTTTAGTAATTATGCAAAAATATATTTTTGATATGCATTTTGGTAGTATTATTGTAATTCTCATTCAAAAAGAGGTTTAAAAAATCAATTATCAATTTTAAATCTTTTTAAATATGTGATTTCTGTAGTAAATTCATTGTTTGCATTTAGATTTTTGCTCAGTGAATGGCCCCGTGCAAAAATGTTCGCTTGATTTGCTGCACGATTGGCACAGCTGTTGCCGTTGCAGTTGCAGTTGCAGTTATTGCTTTTGCTTTTGCCTTTACTACTGCTGTTGTTGTTGTTGCTTTGATACCCTGCAGCTGTGTGGATGCGTCGCGCATGCCCAGTGAAGTGGAAAACGCAACAACGTCGACGACTACGATTACGGCGACGACGGGCGACAAATGCCATGAACTTGTTGCAGGTTGCAATTGTGACAGGTTGCGCGAGTTGCCGCCCGTTTGCTGGTTCGGCCTTCAACTTCGCTCAACTGAACTTAACCGAATGATGTATCATTGCCGTTGTTGTTTCTGTTATTCTGTTGTTGCTGCAACTGCTCATTAATCATTGTTTTCGTGGGAGGTTGGGCCAAGCTCCGGCCCTCCCTTTAGCCCGCAGGCCTAATTGCGCATGCAGCTTCAACGGCCAACCGTCCCGTTACGGCGTTTCGCTCTCATTGCTGCCATATTACATTTATTATCCTGCTCGAATGGCCGCGCCATGGTTGTGTCCACCACGAAGCTGGACAAATTAACGCGTGGGTGGACGGTGGACGGTTCGGTCCAATGGGTGTAGCATGGACGACAAGACGCGGGCGTGGCAGGGCGACTAAAGACGGCTCGAGTCATGCATCAATGTCCGTGACGAAGGGCAGAGGGCTGGTGAAAAAGGACACTACCAAAAAATAGCAGTGGAAGTACTTGATTAACTCAGTTTTTAGGGTTTTTTTTAGGATGAAATGATTTTGTTGGGTATTTAATAGGCACTTTTCTGGAGTTTTAAAATAACCTTTCCCTTTTTCATAGCAAAATTTAATAAAATATTTTAAATAAATTTATTTAAATTTCGGAAATCTTTAGATCTGAAAAATTCCTATTAAATGTCAGTGTAAAACTTCGGAAGTTGGACATTTATTGCAAGAACACAGCGTCCATATGGCAGCCACATGCGGACTGGGATGTACCCGTCCCATACCACTCTCGATTCTCAACTCTCGATTCTCCGTTTCTTCGCTACTCCGCGTCTGACATCCTCCTTTCCCCGCGGTCCTCCTTACACCCGTAATTTTCTCCTTTCGCCAATTCCCGTTGTTGTGTCGCGTGTCAGCATAAAAAGCCGGCAACAATGTTGGAAAAGTCAGTCAGGCAACGTCAATTTCCGTTTGTTGTCGTCATTAAAATGCAAGCCAAGCCATGCTCTGTTGCACTTTGGCACTACTTTTGATAATGATGACGACTGGCAACTGCTCCAGCGGCACCAACAACGACAACAAAACACGCTAAAAACTAGTTGAAATTCTATTAATTAGTTTGCCGTCCTGCCCATGTAAATGACACTTTTGTAGCACTTAAAGCAATTTGCTGTGAAATGCGTAAACAAACTGACAGCCAGCTGACAGCCAGTAAAACGAAAGGAGACAGGGGAGACAGTGACTACACATAAAATAAATACAGTAACTGCTGGTTATTATCTAGTAAGAATTTTATAATTATATGGCAAAGGTGTCTTAGTATATGAGAGGTATTTTAATATGAGAGGGATTAAAAATAATAAAGCATGTTTAGGCAAAGTTCTGTTAAGATTTAATATTTAAAAATCCAAAATAGACTTAACCCGTACTAATTTTGGTGCGATGGGACTCATTAGTATGTAGCTGAATTCGTACTTGAAAATTTCAGGTGCACCTATTCCAACAGCTTTACGCTTTATATACTTTATATGTGTATATAAAATATTAATAACCTGTAACTTAATATATTTCTAATTCTTTTCAAAATTAACATTTTCTATTTAAAAATCCATTTATAACCATTTCTGTCAGTGCAGTTGAGGTGCCTCAGAGTCCAAGTGAGACATAAATAGTTTTGTTATGATGCCTATAGAAGTTGTCTCTTGGTAATCGATGCCATTGACAACTCATTGATTGTTGGGGCTGGGAAAAACCGAAACACGTGCCGTGCCGTGTTAGGACCTCCCAAGTTGTGAGAAAGAAAAGGGTGTTCGCTTGCTGACAAGTGTAATGCGATAGGAAAATTGTTTGCTTAAATGTTTTACCAAAAAATTCTTAGTTGAACACAAATAGCTGTGGTGGAAAAGGGGAAGGCCAGCAGACAAACAAAACCAGAAGCAACCGCCGCACTAAAATCGAGGCCGGAAATTGAAATACTGTCGGAGAGTGTGCGCGGGCATGCAACTATTTTTATGGCGCTCACTGTGTGCCCCTGGTCCCTTTCTTCCCCGACTTGGCCATAACACATTGTCCGTTTTCTTGTTGGGTTGCTCCGCCAATGCAAAAGTTTTGACAACATTCGCCACTTTGTCATGCCAATTTCCCTTGCACTGTGAACGAAATTCGTGCAAATTTGAATAAATAATTTTTGAGAAATTTGGGATTTTAGATGAGTATAAATATAGCTCAATAATTGCTAGTAACGATATGTGATAGTTGTGGTAATCGACAGGGAAACATTTTTGTTTTTAATAAAAATAGTTCATATTATTTCAAACCGAACAACTATAGAATTCCTAACTGGGTTCAAGCTGCAACCTAATGGTAACAAGGCTAAATAGTGAAGTAGGGTAAGGATTAACTAGCGTGTTTTCTTTCTGAAACAGAAATCGAAGGGGTTTGTGTTTACCAAGTCTTAATTTAATTCTTTTTCAATCAATAAAATATTATTTTTCATTTTAATATTTTTTTTTCCCCGTGTGCTCCCTATATCTTAGCCTCAACCTCTCTAAATTCCGCTTCTGTGATTTACTTTGTATTTGTTGTTGTCGCTCTTGCCACTATTTTCCGCCACTCTTTATTCTAGCAGCTTTTTATTCGCCTTTTTGCTCGTATTATGACAAAGTCGAAAAGTTTTTATTGGTCGGGAAGAAAGGCGCGATTGCAGCAGCCGGAGGGAGGAGGCGAAAGGAGGCAGTGCTGGGAGAAGGCTGGGCTGGGTTATGATTTATTTGGCGCCCCGAAACGAAACTGAAAACGAAAACGAAAAGCAGAGAGTGCAGTGCCGCGCTACGAAATGAAGCCATCAAAAACGTTGACATCGTTACGCAAAAGCGGAAATGACAATGATGATGGGCGCCAAATGAAACGCTGGTCACGCCCTCCTCCTGTTTTTCCCCTCGAAAGAAATGAAATGCAATGCGGTCGTGATTCGAACGGTATGTGTGTGTGTGCGTGTGAGTGTGTTCATCAAGGAGAAAGGATGTGAAGGGGAAACGATTCCTGTGTTGGCCGCCATTAAAACGCGCGAAATTGAAAAGGCGAAAAATTGCAATGCCAACGGTGAGCTGAGAACTGCCAGGAAAATGGGAAAAAAAAGAAAATAAAAGGGTTTATGTGTCAGAGGGGAAAAACAGAAGCAGCTGTTGCATTGATTTGGTTATCAGCAGGGCTCAATCGGGTTGTTTTTATAAAGAAATATGTTGTTTTACCATATGAGAAATATTTACAATAAACAATGTATTATTTTGGTACTGAATATTTGGAACTTTACATATTTGGTTTGTATTTTATATCATTTGTAAATAAAGTAAGATTAATTGTATTTTATGACTTGAAAAGTTGATTGTCTTTGTTTGTTTAGCAGCCCTTAAATCTCCTTAAAAGTTTTGTATTAAAAAATGAGGAAAACTAAGAAAGTTAAAACGAATTCTTCTTGTCTTTCTGTAAACATAAATGTTTTTATGGCAACTACTCAAAAGTTGTTTATTAAAAGGGATTAAAGATGCTGTTGGGAATAAATTGTGTGCACAGTTTTGATAAAGTTTCTCAATTTTATATCTTTTCCTCCTCTGTTTGCCAGCAAATAATTTCAAGGGTTTTTTTGTCTTAAGTTTTGATTATCTGGGTTAAACTTTTATAGCGCCTTCTTTTAACAAGAAACAATGTTTTTAATACAAAGAAGGGCAGCCTTTTATTTTAGTTTGGCTATTTTTATGTTGACTTGCAATGTGAATTTAAGGGAAATAAAATACTGCGCTATATCTTTAGTGGATAAAATATTTTCATAATTTTTATAAATTACAAAATCTGTGATAAAATCAAAGATCAAAGTAATTTATTTTCAGGTTTATAGGTTTATTAGTTAATTGACCTATTTAAGCTTAAAACTCACTATCATTTACACCTTCCTTTCCCTATAATTTGCCATATCCAATTCCAAATCCAACTAACATATCTCTATGTCTCTCTCTTTGTTTGCATTCACAGGTAGCGACCATGATGTCCTGCCCCCTTCCCATGCAATTACCGATACCGATTCCTTCAATACACAAAACAGAATTTGCACCGGTTCACATTGGAGTCAAGGTAAGTTGATCCCCAACGCTTATTACATTTATCCATTATCCTTGCCTGCTTCCTCTCTCTATATATATATATCCTTTTTGTACCACACTTCCTGCCCTCTCTGGCCCTCATATCCATTTAAACATTTGTTTGCCTGCTATTATTAAATAGTAAATTAAGCGCATAAATGCGAAAATCATGCAAATCGGGTTGGATGGTGGAAACCCGCTGGCAGAAAGTCAACAAGTGGGGCAAAATGCTAAATGTAAATGTTGCCAGTCAAAACTGGAGCACACGGGCACTGGGAAAATTATTACTAGCTTTCAGTTAAAGTGTAGATTAAAATTTTACAGAAAAAATAAGTAAAGTGCTATGTTTAGAAAAATAATCTTGCAGTTCATATATTAACCTTTATCCTAAAATGTTTATTTGATAATTTTAAATTTAACTCGACAAGTTAAAGGCTATCGCAATTCTCTTTTTAAAGTGATGTATCGAAAAAAATTTTATTCCCATATTTTCTTTATTTATCTCTATCAAATCTCTGTACATTTTCTTGCTGTGTACGCACACATGTCAAAGAGCTTCGGTCTATTGTTGACATTATTGCAAAACATATATATACATATACATATTCGTGCACCCATGAAGGGGCAGCCCTACAACAAGGCAGATATTTACGTGAAATAATGTGCGGCACTAAATCAAATCGCTGTTGTTGCTGTGCCCCAAGATGGCGCCCCTTTCTACAGCCTCCCTCCGTCCCTCATTTGACTAGAGCTTTAATGCGAAGTGATCACATTTTAATGATACCAAAATGCAGTGCACATTGTTGAAGAATAATGATGTCAAGCAGTTTTTCGGTGAAGGAAAAACGTAACGGAGTTTCAAACATTCACACGGAACGGCGTCGGCGGGCGGCGTCACCGTCACGTTTGATAAATGCTGCAGCACATTTTTCTTGATTTTGTCCCTTTTATTTTTTGTTTTGTTTGTTGTTGTCTCCTCGCCCCAACAACGTTTAAATGCCACACATAAATCTATTTTTGAATGAAAGCCACTCGCAGGATGCGTGGCGTATGCGCAATATTTTTCCCTCGTCCTCGTCCAGCAAGAAGGGATATTTTCATGCGTTTCGTTCCGTTTGTTTCGTGGTTTTGTTATCTGGAAAGGAAGCTTGTGCTTATTGTTTGCATAATGGACGCTCGTTAGCGGGGGTGAAGTCCTTTAAAAAGCAGTCCTGCAATCGGAGGGGTACGGGATTGAGAAAAAAAAACAGACAAAAGTATAAATAAAACTGGCAAACGGAGGAGGCTTAACCAATATAAATGCGCTTTTAATTTGTTCCCCTTTTTCTGCGGTTCTTTGTCAGCTGTTGTTGGTTTTAATAAATGACACAGAGCCCGCCGCCTGCAGTTTCGTGTTGTCAGAACATTTTTCCTTTTCGGAAATTATCCTTGAAAATGTGCAGGTCACAAAAATTTGGACAGCTTTTTATTTACAAATAAATTGAACTA
Organism: Drosophila tani; assembly: GCA_008042535.1. Taxonomy (NCBI): domain Eukaryota; kingdom Metazoa; phylum Arthropoda; class Insecta; order Diptera; family Drosophilidae; genus Drosophila; species Drosophila tani. Next base: position 21,355 of record VNJO01011775.1, on the reverse strand, counting down.
TTTTACAAGCGATTGCCATGAGTTTATTGAAGGTTTTTAATACAATTTGGTGAAACAAATATTAAAATCTCAAGGCCTTAGTCCTAACCAAATGCTCTTTTAATTTTGCAATCCCCTCCTTTTCTTTATTTCCCTGACAGCTCTTGTTTTTAATAAATGACACACTGCCCGCAGTACATTCTGGAAAATTAAATGGTTTCTGCTGCTGCTGCTTCCCACAATCCCACAAAAATATAAGCAAAAGTGTTTGTCACTTCAAAGGACAAATACAAATTTGCTTTATGTCGGGATTTCCTTTGTGCGGTTTCTTGTGGAATGCATGGATATTGTCAAAACAATTTGTGCGACAACAGAAACAAACGGAAATTCGAAAAATAATTGAGCCGAGTATGCAGAAAAGTATGTGTTGTTGTGTGCAACCGACACCCTCGCCGACTGACTGCACTGCCCTTTCATTACATCCGATATTTCTGTTTAAAAAACAATCACAAAGTGTCCCTTCATTTGCATTCTTTCATTATCCATCAGCTCAAAGGTTAATGAGTAGCCAATAAATCGTGATTTATTAACCAGAAACCAAAAAAGCACAGAGAACAGAGAGAAAAATGCCACTGCAGCTTAACCGCAGCTGACAGGCTTTCACAATTATGAAAACCAACCCGGCTCAGTTCGGTTAATATCCCCACTAATTAAGGCAAATCGTAACACGCAAAGTAGTCCGCTGATAACCAGTTCATAAAAAAAAGGTCACTGGGTGGAGGAAGAAGGTATATTTAATAAAACGTCGGCGGGCGGAATGAAAAAAATTGGCTGAAATTAAACGAGCTGCCAGGATCCCGCTGACTGCCGCCGCCGTTAAACCCAATTTCCTGCCCCGAGGTGCCAGCGGTGGAACTTACACTTGACCGCGCGGCATAAATCACGAGGGGATGGCCAATGGCCCCAAACAAGGGGGGTTGAGTGGGGGTTGGCCATCTTCGTAGGCCATAAAAAAGGCGTTTAAAAAAATATCGTGTAAAGGTGAGGCTGCTGGCAAAATAATATTTAATAACAAAGAAATGCACAAGACAATGAAAAAAATCTGGATTTTATGGGGTAGAATACGAGGGGTTGGGGCTGCAGCTGGCTCTTTATTTTTTTAAGAATTTAATTTAGTTTATAATGCTTGAATTGCTGATAAATGTTGGCCAGGCGTTTTATTTACTTGGCCAGTAAAATTTCTGGGAATGAAATAAAAATTGCAGCAAGCACAAATATTTATTTTATATCCCAAGCTATTTAATTTGCGAACCTCAATGGGGGAACGTCAATTAAAATAAAATAAATATAAATAAGTTTGTGGTAAGTTTTTCTTACTTACTTTATATTAAATTCTTTTTTTAATTATCGATATTTGCTAAACTATTTCCCCTAAAGATTAAGTTGCGGATTAGAACGCATAAACAAATCTTTTGGCTGACGTGACTTGGTTCAAAGGCCTTCAAGCTTAAGGACTTCCGCCATCCATCCAGCAGCAGCAGCAGCATCTTGTCCAGCAGCAGCCACTCAGGTGTGCTCAGCTATTCTCTTTGCCAGCTTGGAAGATGGTGATGATGAGCCCACCATCCACTATCCTCTGACACATCCACCGTTTCACCCACTGACCCCACTATCCCGACCATTGCACCGCGAACTTAAAGGACAAGACAGAGGGCAGAAAGCGGTGACCGGAGCCAGGAAATGCTTCCGTTCCTGGTGCTCTTCTTGGTGTTATGGGTTTACACTGAACAAAAATCCAGAATGAATGGTGTAATTCTACAAAATAAATTATTAAATTGTAAAAAATTATAGGGCTTGTAAATAAAAAAAATGGAATTAGTGGCTGCTTTAAGTATGCCTTAAAGTGCTTTTTAGGAAATAATAACCAGAAATAATATAATCGGAATATTTTTGTTTACTTTTTCAATGTTTCTTGTTTAGAATTTCTTTTTCCGAAAAATCGTAATAAAATTCAATGAATTTTTCCCTTTGTGCAGCTACAGTTTCTTCTTTTTGGAAGCGTCTTTATCTTGCTTGCTCCATCTTCTGCTGCTGCTGCTGCTGCCCGGCAGCATACACTCGCATTTGTTTTTCTTATGCTTTCTTATTAATAATTTAAGCTGTGTTTTACTCCGCGACGAGGAGGACAACGCATTGTTTGGCAAGTAATGTTTGTCTGTCTGTCTGAGAATCCGAGGATTCTGCGATGGCTGGCTGCTGCTGCCCGGCGAATCCTTACAAAGGATTGCGCCTCGCTTACACTTTTTGGGGCGTGTTGTGTTAAGCGCCCATTTCCCAAGCCCCAACTCTCTGTGCTTTAACCCATCAGCTCACTGGCTCCAGGTTGTTTTATTTTTTATTTCCACTCAAATTGTTTTATTTGCAACACACACCCAGGGAAGACCCCAGACGCTTGGCTTTATTACGGTGATTTTTCTTGAACGCATTTCGTGAGCTGCTGCTGCTGTCTGCTCTCCTCCTCTACCTCGGTTCTCCCTGCATACCTTTTGTAATTTTTATGATTTTATTTGGCTGCCTTGGCCCCAAACTTTTGATATGCGTTTTCCCTCGCATTTTCCTTTTTCTTTATTATTGTAATTCATATAAAGGAGCGAGGAGCGAGCAGCGTGCGAGCAAGCTAAAAGCAGCCAGTAGTTCGCTCTTCTGCTTTTCAGCTCATTCCACTCAATATTTGCCTTTGTGCGATGCGTAATAAGCAAGAACAACAAAAGGGAAGAAAACCTTTTCAAGAAATTAAAAGGGAAACTCAGGTGGGGACTGGCATTGGGGGCTGGTTGGGGGAAATCCCGACCGAATCCATGACCGAATATCCGTGGCACAATGCACATTAACCACGCGCAAGGAAAATATACTTATAAAATGGTTACAACTAAGAAATACCTTAAAGAAAAACTTATATAAAAACAATTCTTAATTTTTTAGCTATTTAAATAAATTAAATTTTAGCATGTTTAGTGTTCTTGAATGTCAATTTCAACAAAAGTAAATGTAAATGTATTTTTCCTTGTTTTAATTAAATATAAGTTCCTGTTACAATAGTTTTTGAATAAAACAAAATTAATATGTTGTTTGCTTAAGTTAATGTATATTTAAATACAAAATAATATTTCTGAGAAGTCCTTGGTACTCCCGTAATCTGCCACCACTGGATTGCTTATAATCCACCAAGGAAATCGTCTTTTGTTGTCCTTTTGGCTGACGCTTTGATTCCTGGCTTTGTTACCCGCTTCGTGCTTTCTTTTTGTTGGCTCCATAACAGGCGTTAAAAATTATAGTTATTTAGTGGGATTGCGTTGGCACGGATGTGAACGGGAATATGTTTGTGTGCTTGCGCCAAAGTGTAGGGCAATTTGGCTCGGAGTCTCAAGGACCTTGGCACATTAGGCATGCACGCATGGCCATCTTTTAAAATCAAAATTGCGTTGGCCCATTAGGTCCTTCTCCTGACATATAACAACAAAAGGCTAACGGCTAATTATTCCCCCGTTTACGGCCGACGGCAGCACAAAACAGCCGTTAAACGGAAAATATATATAATATTATATTTTGTGCGGGCCCCACGGCTTGTTCTTCTTCTGTGCGTGTCCAAACTATTCGGGGCACGCAACTCTTAAAGAAACTAAGGTCTGGGGGTTGCTGGTTGTTGGCTGTGGGGGATGCAAGACAGTTAACAAGCTGCTTGTTGCTTGTGGCATAAGTCAATTTGGCCGGAACAAGCACAAGACAAAAACTATCCGCAATGAGTAGAGGGGTACAAGTACAAGATAGACACAGGAACGGGGCAGGCACTCAACGAAAATGGAAAAAGTTGAGCTTAAATAAATATATATAAGTATTAAATAGTTAATAGGATTTTTAAAAGGAGGTTCTTCCTTTTATAAGCAATATAATGTATTGAAGACTATAGCTTATTCTTTGCTAAATTAAGGCGTACCTCTGAGTCACTGCCTTTAAATAAAGAAAAATCCTAGATCTCATCCTAAGCTTTCTTCTACCCATAATTTTCTCCGAGTGCATTTATTTATATACGGCGTGCATACACATATGTGTGGCCATCGAAAAGGGATATACATTAATTTCAATTAAGGCGTTGCGAAACGCCCCATTGCTACTTGTCCTCTCATTCGTGCTGCCCTGCGGCCCAAGTCTCTTGGAGGTCCTTCCTTCGTCCTGTTGTTGTTGTGCTCTTCTTCTGTGATTTCTTGTTCTTCTGCTTGTCAAGCGTGCGTTTTACTTACTATTTTCAGAGAGGGATGGGCGAGCATTATTTATTATAGTTGCACACAAAGGACAACAAGGACAACACACACAATGGTGTGTTTCGCTGGGTGGCAGGGAAAAGAAATGACACGAAATGATGCAATTCCCAGGTGTCTCGTTAAAATTGTAAGAACACACATTTTCCGGGAAGAATCGAAAGTCGAGAGAGAATGGGATGCTATTGAATTGAATGCTTAAAGTTGGCAATGATTTAAAAATAAGGGTTAGGTAAAAAAATAAACAAACAAAGAAGAAACTACTACCTATGAATATGTTTTAATATCTAAGTAAATTCCCATAACTTCTTCAATTTAGATATAAAAACTTCTTTACCTGGAAGAACCCCTACGTTCAGCTCTCTGGACTTTAATCCTTATTAGTTGCACTTTTCTAAAAATTCGTTGAACGGTCGAACGTCGATGGGAAAGTTGAATGAAAGCCCAACTGCAAACAAGCCAATTACTGCGGGACACTTTTAGGACTGGCAGGGGAGCGTAGTCAAAGCAGGACTTACCGGGGCACCAGGTGCGCCTGGTGGAAAGCGGCTTTAACCCTTAACAGCCCCCCAAGGAAGCCGGCGACTGGCGACCGGAGGAGGACCCACACACACACACATATACCACACACATCCTTGTTGGCAACGTTGACTTTGGCTTTACAGTTCAATATTTATTTTCGCGATTTTCACGCCGTGTGCAGCAGAAAGATTGCTTTCTCTGCTGAATCATGGCAGAGACCGAAGCGGAAGATGTCCTTCGTGCTTCGATGGAAGTCGTCGTTGTCCTGGCTGTTGTCGCATGTGGACACAACAAACACAAACGGACACATGCATTAGATGAGCTTAAATGTCGCCCAGGCAGGCATCTCCTGCTCCTGCGTTGCCTGCCTTTGTTGTCCTTGTCGCAGGCAGGTGTGCCTCGCCGAAAAAGCGAAGGAAACTTGTTGACCAAAAACTGCTAAAGACAAACACACCGACCGACGACCGACAACTGAGACACAAACACAAACACAAACAGTGGAAAACTTTCGGCAAGCAAAAGTGTTGGGCCAGAACAAACACATTGGCCAAATAAGCATTATGAAATTTGCAAAAACTTTTCAATTGAAAGCGAAACGCACAGACAATGGCGGCGGCGAGAGAAAGTTGTTCCGATGCACAGAAAACAAAGATTTCTAGCTAATTTAAGTCATTAATTATAAAGAAAGATTTTAAATAAATTTTTACTTTGAATAGCAAAAAGCACTGGAAGCTTTCAAGGTATTAGCTGCTAAGACTTTAAACATCATATTTAAATGGTGTTCTTCCTACTAAACCATAATGTTTAACTAAAGAACCAATAAACCTAATAAAGTAGTCATTAAAATTCTCTTAAAATAAAGCCACCATATTTTTGGTTAGTGTAGAAAACACCTTTAGACAGCAAAGACTTTTTGGGGTGCTGCGATTTATTTGCATGTGTGCCTATAAATTTGTAATAAAAACTGCAAACGACCGCAAGGACTGGCGCCGATGGCATCCCTAATACAGTCATCTCTGCTTAGAGGAAGGGGTGCCAAGGACATGCCCAAATACCCATCCCATACATATTCTTTCCACCCCCAAATACCCTTTCTTTTTCCCCTCGTCGTTGTCGTTGGCTTTTGTTGTAACTCATTTGACATTATTATGTGAACTTTTTATGGCCTCGAAGGCTCAACACGCGCTTCAGAGCTTCAAGTGTGTGAAGGCGGAGGAGGAGGATGAGGATGGGCGGCGAGTCCTAGGCACTGGCACACGGAGACATCAATAAATTTCCATGTCCTCCTTATAGACGGGGTTCTTCTCAAAGCTTTGGGTAATTATTATTCTGGTTTATGATTCGGTTTTTGGGGCCGCCGGCGTCTTTACAATTCGCTTTATTACACATCGACGAGAAGAAGGTGTCGTGTCCCGTGTTGGCATAAAATTTTTACTCGCCTTACGTGAGCATATATTCCCCCATATGGTTTATATGCAATATATTAAAGAGTTCAGAGTTCTCAGTTTCATGGAAAGTAGGCCAGTCTCATAATTTTTATGGCGCAGCGAATAGTTAATGTGGCTTCCCATGTCTGGCCATGTGGATATGTCTGCGGCTCTTTTGTGGTTATGGCCATTGCTCTAGTCCTGATTGGACTAGTTAACCCAACGAGTCCTGGCCTGGCCCTCTTAAGGAAGCCAGCAAATCTAATCTCGGGTAGATAAAGGTCGCCACAGGATGATGCTTTAATGACATCAAAGTGTAGCCAACAATAAAATGAATAGGTGAAGGTAATCTGGCATCTGGGTGTGGTGTGTGGCATGCAACAAGGTGGGTGTGTGAAGGACAGTGGGGTAAATTTTGAGGTGTGCCAAATGAGAAATTTTAAGGTTAATTAATTTATGCAGGAATTTAAATAATTTATCAAGAAACCCATTGAACCTATTTTTTTTCTCACTTACTATATAAATAATTGCAATAATATGGAAATAATGAATTATTGGAAGCTTTTTGACTATAAGAAAAGTTTTTAATTATGTGTTTTTGTCACTTAAAATTCCTAAGAATCCCCTCTCCTATACTTTCACCCCTCATCCCATAGTACCTTTACCCTTATCTTCTCATCATATGGCTTTGTCGCTCTCGTAATGCCAAACATAAAATTCAAAATCATAAAAAGAGGAAAGGCAGCAACAATAACAGCCCAGGATTCGCATTCGGATTCGCATAGAAAGCAAATACAAATATTGACATTGGAAATGCGATTGCTTTTGGCCAGGAGATTTCCGCGTGTATGTATTGCTCCTGATGCTGCTGCTGCTGCGGGCTTTCCAAATGCCGTAAATGTGTGTGCACTTAAGGAGCTGCGTCCTCCGAAAGGATTCCCATTCGCGTGGGCTTTTCTTTGCCTTGCCTTGCCTTACCTTTACGATGCCAATATAAATTTGTATTTACATTACAATAATAAAAGCGAACCGAGCGAGCCACGCAGGCAGGCTATTCAATGCCGCACAACTTGCAGCACAGCCGCAGGACCGATTTCTGATTTATGGCACTAAAAGTGCACTCAAAGTAGCAGAAGCAGCCGCCGCTCCGCCTGGCAATATGGCGACGTTTTTTAATTCCGCAGATAACAAAGCACTTGTGGCCGCCAAGCGAATAGCGAATGGAGCAACAAGCCGCGCCTCTCACGGCCTCTAAGGATCCTGATGCCAATCCTGGGCCCACGCCCACTCCACATACAGATAAAAATCAAAACTTAAGCGCCACGGGTCGTTGCAGCAGAGTGCACTAGGAGCAGGACAAAGAGCAGGAACTGGAGGAGGAGCCAGACCAGGACTAGAGCTAGGAGCAAAAGCTGCAACAGGCGCTGCGATAACAATTTCTAATAAAACCACATGACAGCCGTTTGCCACGCCCACACACACTTGGCGGAGGCTACACCAAGAAAAAATATAAAGGATTTGAAGTATAGGACTCCCAAGCAAGAAGATTAAAATGCCTTTTAAGTAAATTAATGCTTGACCCAAATACTTTCTCAACATTTCTTAGATAAATATTTCCAGTTAAGCGTTCGTCCGTACGTCTGCTGCCTTTTATCTCTGTAGAAAGAAAATAAATATAAAATAAAAAGGCTTTTGCGGATTTGCTTAGGTAATTGAAGGATACTTTCTTTCCATTTTTGGTTACTTCCAGCTCAGAATTCATATTTTTCTCTCAGTGCAAGCGCCAAGAGGGGGCAAAGCAAGGATTATTGCGCCGATGAGTTTGCCTTGGCCATAAAGTCGTATTATGCATGGATGTGGAAACCAGACCGAGGCTCAGCATGCATGCACGCAGGGAAATTGCTAATATTTATTGCCCAGCGCGTACACATGGCGGATACTTGATGTGGCACAACGATTATATAATTGCTTAATTACTCACAAAGCGCCTGGCAAAAAGTTGCCCACTCGAAAAGTTTTTGAAGCCGCAGAAAATTAGCCATAATATTCAAAAGAAAATAAGTTTGTCGGTCCAAAAAACAAGACCAAACCGAACCGCTGTCTATGCCAGATTCGGGAAAAAATCATGGCCAGAAATCGGCGTGAAATACTCGAGAGCTCAAGTGGGCGCCATAAAAAAGTGAGCTCCTCAAAGTTTTCTCAGAGAAAAAAAAAGAAGAGTGAAAGACGATGGGAGAAGAACCCTTTGCTTCTTTGCCTTGCAGATTTCTGGCGTTATACTTATTGCTTATTGTGTATGAACTTTTTGAATGGCGCGGAAATGAGTGAGAGTAAATTTGTTTATATTCTGTTTTCTTTTCTTATACTCGAATATATTTTTTTTGCAAGCCACCAGTCTTGCCTATTTCTACCCGGCTTTCCCGTGGAAGGGCTCTCCTGCCTTTGTTGCGGGGCCCACGCAATTTGTCTTAAGTGGCCGCCACTGCCACCGCTCCCTGTTTTCCCATTTTCACAGGGTAAAAACCGCCGAAACCACCCACCCGACCCAACCCGCTCTGTTGCGTGTGAAAAAAGCGTAGAAAACGGCATAAAGTATGCAAAGCATTTGCATTTAGCATTCAACAAGACAAACACAAAATGAAGTGCGAAGCGTCGAAGCCGCGACAAATTTTCCAACTAACTGGCAACCGAAAAAAAGAGAAAGAAATACGAAGAAAAAAATAGAAGGGAAAAGCAGGAAGAAAAGGATGCGTAAAAGTCGGAAAAAAGGGTTGCTTTCGGGGTCCTTTCCGTGCGCGGCGCGCTGGCTTTTGTGCTGACAAATTCAGGCGTGATAAGTTTTATGTGCGCTTATTTGACTGTTTTTAAATAGACCCACGAAAGGATCAGAGATGGTGTGGGAACGGCTCGAAGGAGTTTTAGGCCAAAGTTAAATAATTGATGTTGACAATCAACAAAGCAAATAAAGTAGAAGTAGAGGGGCGTGCTCGGGGTGTTGAGAGCGAAATGAATGAATAAACGCTGGGGCGAAGAAGGACCTCCTCGTCATTATACTTCAAGCCCTTCAACTCATAGGCGGTTTATTCACGCGCTAAGCTGAAAATTCGATTTAATTAAATGTATTTCAAGTTGATTTCTTAATCTGAATGAAGGGAAATTTACCAATATATGTGGAATATATGATTTAAGATCGAATTTAAGACGATATCTCTTTCTAAAATTATTTCTAAAGCCTGTATGGTATGGTTTCCTAAGAGTGAAAGAAAAATCTAATTAAATAAACCTACCTTTGATTTCCCAATCAGTCAGAAAGGAAAATGCCATTGTTTTTTCCGACGCTATAAATATTAAAATCTTATTAACCAGGCCTGAAACCACCAAACGTGCCAAAACAAAACACAGGAAAAAACGCAAAGGGAGCAAAGGATAAAAATGTGTCAATTGGGAAATCTATTTTGCGGATTTGGAAGCGCACAACACCACTCAATCAAAGGCTGAAATCACACATGTCTGAGCTGGGAAAGGCAAAGGTAAATGCGGGGTGGAGCGGAGACGAGCACACCTGATTCCCGAGCCCTCAGCCACGCATATTTAAGTAAAACTTTGCCGCCGCCGCCGCCAACGTCGTCGTCGTTGTCCACACATAAATAAAACATTTGCGGCCTGCGGACCAAAGGAGGAAAATGGGAGATGGATGACCCATTGGCGCAAGATGACAGGCAGCAACAGAGGATAAGGAAGGAGAGGGAGACAAGGAGCTGGAGCAACGGCAGGAACAGAAGCAGCAGCGGGCCGGATGCAAGATACAGGAAAATCCCTTTACGAGCCAGCGGAAGTGCGTACAAAATGATACAACCACCCCCGACTCCACACCCGAGACTTGGTCGCCGGGTCTCCGTGTGCGCTTGGTCAAGCAGATAGTCCCCCGCATCGGTATGCACCCGGAAAAAAAGCAAGGGAGCAGGATATGTACACTGGGGGAAATTGTATCCATAATTCAGAAGTCACTAGGCATCAGGCCCTTGAACATCGATTGGGTTTTAAGTTGGCAAATAGTTAAGCTTAAGGACATGTGAATGCAAAGGCTTTATTTCCTTGATAATTTCAAGTGGAACAAAGGTAATCCTATCATTAAATTGTAGGTTAAATTAACTCTGCCCTTCTTAGATAATTATTACCTTTCCTTAAGTTTTCTTTAACTTTATTATGGAATTCTGGCAACGCGTTCTTAACCTCAGTGCAGAAACGCTTTTGAGACAGCGGCCAAAGAAAACGGCCACGGTTTGAGGACTTCTTCCAAGGGGATAAAGGCGAGGATGGATGCGGCAATGGCAATGGGGAGATGGGAATTCGAATGAGGATGAGGACGAGGACGACGACATGGCCATTTCAGCGTGCAGCAAATTGAAATTGAAATTGGAAGAAGCGAAACGAAATGAATTCTGGTGGCGCTAACTGGCCGGCCAGCTGATGGCCGTCTTTCCGCCGGCTTCCTGCTGCGAAAAAGCTAAACTGAAACTGAACTGAACGGAGAGAGCTGAACCTGAACCTAAAACCTGAGTCGAAACGCATTTGCTGGTGGCATAATTGGCGCTTATTTCCTGGACAGATGACGACCTCGTCGACGGCGGCGTCTCGGCATTTCATCAAATGTTTTTGCGCCTGTCGTTTTTATTGGTCACTGGAGGATGAAGGCTGCTGGAAGGAGGGTGTGCACTGTGATTGACAGCTGGGCGAAAGAAAGAAAGTTTCGTTTTTGTGCGGGGCACAGATTATGTATAAATCTCAATAAATTTCAATAAGCAAGAAAAGTTGTTGTGCCCGCCACTCTCTCGCTCTCTCTCTCGTCTTTGCTTTTTTAGTTGCCTTTAAAACTTTTTATTTCTGGCTCTCTTGTATTTTTTATGGCCCCCGAAAGTTGTTCTTTCTCCTTTATAATTCCACTATTGGTGCACTCGGTCTCGGTCTCAGTGTGTGTGTGTGTGCGTAACTTTATCAAATGAAGCGTATTAGGGCTAAAACTTTTAATTGGTCAAATGGCTGACAGATTGTGCGCTTAAGTGACTTTTATATATACGTGATCGACAGAGTATATGCAGCTTCTTCTGCGTGTGTGCAAAGTTGACTTTTGCACTTTCTGGCGACTCCCAAACAAACTAATTTTAATCGGATTTTGCCGATGTTCTTTGGGGTGTGTGCAGCGCCTCAAAGCATGCTGTGGTTTTTGTAATCTGTAAAATGGAATTTTAGTCGTTTGAAAATTTTAAAACTTTACGGAAACTCCAAGATTAAAACCCTTTGGTAAAGTAGAAAAAGTCTAAATGCGTAGAATATTAATAATTATTTTCTTACGAGGGTATGACACTGCTTGGTTGCTTTCATTAACTAAGGCTAATTTTTAAACAAGTAGCAAAGCTAAAATCAAATGTGACTGTGTTATCTTTACCGAAAAAATGTGAAACAAGCAGCATATATGACTTATATGTTCTCCAATGGAGCTTACAATGAATAAAAGCAACAATGTTGTGTCAAACCACCATTAGAAACTAAATATTTTTATTTAATTGAGAACTCCTTTCGAAATCTCAATGTGGTAACAATATAACATAATTAAAGTTGTCGATTCTAAATGCCTGAGCATTGACTAAAAAACCACTGAATTATCACAGCTTAAATATATATATTTAACCTGCCAAAAATCAATTAAATAGCCATCTAATAATAATAAACAAGCTTCATGCCAAACAATATTAGCATGGACAATAAATAAGCATTTGCCCCTGTCAAACACTTAACTTTAAGTCAATCAAGCCGTCAGTCGGCAGTCAAAATTAGAGTAAAATACTTGAGGGCCAACGGGCGACTTTTCGCTCACAGAGCGTGAAATATATATATCATCATGTTTTTGATAAAATATGCTGAAAATGAGATAAGCAGCAGAAATCCCATTGGTGCTTATGGCAGCGGAGACAAATGCACGAGCACACACACAGGAATTGGACGGACGGGAAAGGACGAAGGCGAAGGCGAAGTCGAAGGAGTCAGAAACACTCGCGTAGATAAACAAACATGGGGGATTGGGACTCCGGATTGGGATTGCTGGATTCGTGTTGGTCCAGCATGCCAGGGATTCAATTTCTCAAAAGGAATTTTTGAGCACGCAGAAGAGCACAATGTGGCAGTCAGAGGCAGTCAGGCAGGCACAGACATCCGCAGACAACGGAACAGATTTGTCTAGAGGGGGAAAAACAGTAGGAAAAGCAAAAGGTTACCGAGAGCAACTGCAAGTAAATTACAATTTAAGTGAATTTTTCATGGTGTCGACAGCAGCTCAGTTAGCCCTTTTTTGCTCTTGGCCCCAAGAATAAGCTCAAGCCCCTCAAACAACAAGGCCAAGTGCGAAAGCAGTCGAAACCTCAATGAGTGAGAGCCCGCCCCGAAGATTTGTCGGGTGCAAATTGAATGAAAGTGGCAGAAAAAATGTTGCTAAATTATGCAGCAGCATCAGAAGCATCGCTCAGAAGAAGCACAAGCCGACGAAGCTGACGAACTGACGAGCTGCCGCCTCTTCGGTGGCTGATGGTGAAACATCCTTGATGTATCAGATAAGCTAATTTACTCAGATAAAAGGCAAGGAAGGGGCCAGGATTCAAAGGAATGGTTGGCTGGGCCCTCCGTCAAGCAGCTTAAGTCTGAGTCAGAGTCAAAGCCAGTATCTCTCTCTGGAGCGAAGAACTTTTAACTCTTGCACTGCGGCAAAAACTTATGGCAATGTAGTTTTAATTAATATAATTGATTAAAGTAAAATTTAACTAGGAACTGTTCAATCTGGGGCTTCCTATAGAGAATTTTATCCTTTAAATTAAAAATGATGTTTAAGGCTTAATTTCTTACGACTCCTTTCCTGTAATTGCCAAGAATTTAGCTTAAAAACTAACCTCTACTGCCAAAAAGCAAGCAAATATGAATTATTTAAATAAACATTTTCCACTGCATACTATTAGGCAGCATTTTAAGTGATTTCAAATCTCTAGAGCTATTTAGAGTGATTTCAAATCTGTAGAGACATTTCCATCTTCCCCTTTTAGCACTAGTTTTAATCCCCAGACCCAAATAATGCCCGTAACCTTTGATTCCAGTTTAAAGGGATTATCCACAGTGCAAAGGATAGTTTACACACACAACCCAGTCAAAGTTTAACCCACTTCAAGGGCATATGTGTGAGTGGGGGTGTGTGAGCAACAACGTTGTCAGTTCGCTTTAAAGCTAATAGCAGCCACTTCATTTGTGTCACTCGATGGCACTTCACACGTGACAATGACAACGAGGAGCTGCAAACCAACAGAGAACACACACAAAAAGACACACGCACACACAAGTGGGCGTATGTGTAATGTGGTGGTAAAAAGTGGGGGCGTGGAGCCCCGGTAAGTTTACAAAATCTCCAAAATAAATACACGTGGGATTTGCATTAGCAGCTCCTTGCCCTGACTTTGGCTCCTAATGGCATCCAACATATGCAAAAAGTAACAAATTATATGGCACATTTACTCCTTCGTGCAATGGGACCGTGAATGTGAATGTGAACGTGAACATGGACCCTGTGACCCTCAAGTAGCAGTCACGCAGTGAATTAAATGGAATTTCCTAGGAAAAAAATGCCAACAAGATTAGCAGTTGACAGCGGATTTTATCTAATCTAGGATGTAATTGTGCGTGCTTAAGCACTGTCTTCTCTTCGTATTATTTATTGCTTTTCCATTGAATTTATTTACAATCAGGAGCCGAGATTGGAGTTTAAGTGGTTGAGATAAATGAAAGACCATGCTTACTTAAATATAATACCAGTTCTTAGAATCAATTAACCAATTAAAATGTGTATAATTATTCAGTACGCCCTAATTATACTCGGATTCAACATAGTTGTCAAGAATAAAATATAAATTTATCCTAATGCGAAGGTTTCTCAGTGGGCAATAAACTTGGTAATTATTGTAACTCATTGGTTCGAAACCAGATAAAAATTGATGCAATTATCGTGCAGCCCTTCTCTTCGACATTTAGATGCTTTTTCACGTAACTCATAATTTAATTTGAAAACAGAGAAGCCCAAAGTTGTACTAAATAGCGTGAAATGAAGCTATATTACATAGTAACTATCTGTATATTTTTTGCACCCACTGCATTTAGCTTAAACCGTTTTCGAACGCTTCAGTTTTGATTTGTCGCCGGAACACGTTAACCTGCTAATTGGCCAATTTGTGTGTGCGTTGTTTAGTCAAACGTTATTGAGCCGTTAATTAGTCAAATTAGTTGATGTCAGCCCGATAATTTTGGGACTGACAGACACACTTCATCTGGCACACGGCGACGCGGCTTTTCACGTGTGGCCAATGCAATTGCAAAATGTTTTCGCCCATAAAAGTCAATTGAGTGTTAAATTATTTTTAATGAATTACACGCAGTCCGAGCGAAATTCGCATCAAGTGCATTCTGGGGAAAATGGCAAGAGGCAGAGGGAGTTGGGTTCTGGCGCCTTGAAATTAACACTTCTCAACCTAATTTGATATTCATGCATTTCTCATGAGAGGAGCGACAGAGAGACGATGACGCCACGCCGTCAAAAGAAAAACTTTATCCGTGGCGGCAAAGTGATGGGCGGAAAGTTGCAAGGAAAGTGTGAAAATTCCCCAGCCACCCCCGTCGCGATGGCTCCATTTTCCTGCCCCCTGTCCATGTCCATGCTCGTGCTGTTGCGTTAATTTTTGTAATGCTTTTTTCTTTGCCCTGTTTTTAATTTTTTTTTTTTTGGCAGTAGAAGTCTCTTTAATGATAAAAGCCAACAAAGGCGCTACTGGGCTTAGTCCTTTTCGTGAGAGACTTTCGCTGAGGCCTGCGTGTAAGCCTTTTTCACGGCCTTGTTCAACATTTCTTTGCATATAATTAAAAGCCAAAAGCGGCGCGAGCTCAAGTTAAACTGGCTGCCAAATTTGTTGGCTTTTTTTCCTCAGCCCGTTTCTGATGTAATTTTCAGCCACAACATATTACGGACTTTAAGCTGACTTAATGCCCATCATTGGCTATCTACCTCCCAGTTTTTATACACTTTGAATTAAAAATGGGTCTCCCAAATGTTTTAAAAATATTGACCTTATAAGTAGGGAAGAAGCAATGCCAGACAAATTATAAGGGCTTCGAATTTCACTGAAATGTGTTATAAAAGTTATGTTTATCCTATTCTTCGTATTTATTTCACACTTATCGAAAGATTTTGGAGATTTCTGTAGCCTCCCCTGTATATATTTTCTTTTTAGTGTTGTTTTAAGAACTTACAATTGAATAGTCGCTAATAGTATTTCTAAGAATTATAGAATATCCGTTCATTGAAGGTTTTTTTTTTTTTTTAATTAAAATTTGCTAGCTTCTTTAAATTCCCAAATTTCTACCAGTGTAGTTACACTTTGTTCTCCCATTTTTAGTTGCTTGCATTATGTGTAATACTTTTAATCTTTTCTTTGTGTCCTTGGTCGCACCTAGTCCTTAGTTTACACCACTTTTTGTTACTCTCTCGCCCCAATTGAAATGATTTGAATAATTTATGCCTGCTCTTCATTTTCCCTGTGATTTCGTTTTCGACAAATTTTTATGGTATTTCCTCTGGAGATTTTCCAATTTTACGGCAAATTTCTGTATGGAAAATGAAGAGAAACAAGGCCCATTATTTTCGGCCTCCCCCAACCCTCGAACGCTATTAGTGGTAATATTTTATGCATGTGTGTGTGTGTCAGTGCTTGGGTTTTATTTGCAACCCCTCGTGCCTTTCTTCATTTTAATTTGCATTCTTGGCCCTCGCAGGGGTTGGGGTTGGTTTTTTTTGGGTGGTAAGTTTGTCACAATTCAATCAGGAGGCTGTTTTCCTTTCTGTTTTTTCAAGATTCGAGATTCGGGGGCTTTAATAAATAAATACGAGCACAAAATTACATTTGGCCCCCGAGGGGAAAAGGCAGGAATCCACTCAATAACTCGCAAGGTGAAATTTTCTTTCCCTTCGTCTCCTTCTCCTTTCTCTTATTCTCGCCCCCTAATCAACAGCAATTCACTTTCACTCTCTCAAGTGATGCTCATATGAGGAAAATGCGAAAAATCAAAAAGGGAATGAGAGGAAGAGGAAAATCCCAAGAATTGAGATAGTCAAAAAATGTGATTTGAATTTTTGTTGCCTTGTTTCATTTCTCTTTTGGCCAATTTGCAAATTTGCACAAAGGGGTGGTGGCGGTGGCGACAGAGCAAGCGGCGGTAAAGCAAATAAACAGTTAATGCTTTTATGCAAATTTATGCCATTAACACAAATAAGCACACACACACACACACCGGATCCCCGCAGTCGAAATTTGAAAACAATTTGTCACTCAAAAGTCACTTTTGCTTGCCATTTCTCTCCTCTTACTCCACCTTCTCCCATTATATTTTCCTTTGTTTTTTTTTATCTACAAGCTTCTCCTTTTTCCGCACACACGTGTGTGTGTGTTTGGCAGGAAGAAAAACAAAATCAGAGTATTCAAAAAAAAAACGA
>VNJO01011773.1:0-14537 GCA_008042535.1 Drosophila tani | reverse complement strand
TTTTTATACCCTTGCTGAGGGTATTATAATTTTGACCAGATGTTTGCAACGCAGTGAAGGAGGCATCTCCGACCCCATAAAGTATATATATTCTTTATCAGCATCACCAGCCGAGTCGATCTAGCCATGTCCGTCTGTCTGTCCGTCTGTCGGTTTCTACGCGAACTAGTCTCTCAGTTTTTGAGCTATCGAGCTGAAATTTTCAGCATAGTCCTATTTCTTTAGCACGCAGTATATATGTCGGAACGACCGGAATCGGACTACTATATCCTATAGCTGCCATAGGAATATGGGCGAAATTAATGTAAAAAAAATTTAAACTTCTCTGTTTTTCAACGTATTTTAACAAATTTTGAGATATAGCAGTTTTTTATGGTTCTAAAATTACGGTTTTAATTTCATTAAGATCGGACCAATATATCATATAGCTGCCATAGAAGCGATCGGTCGATTTATATGAAAATTTAAAATTCTACATGTAAAATGTAAAATTTACAAAATTCGATGTTTTTTCAACATTACTAAAATGGTTCGATTTTCAATGATCCAATTGCCGACTGCAAGGGTATACCAACTTCGGTTTACCGAAGTTAGCTTTCTTTCTCGTTAATTTATTTAATCGTCATGAATATTGATTCCCATTAAGAAGGCAAATTCAAGCTTCCCGAGAAGGTAAACATGATTATTAAAAGCCTAATATGGACTTCTGCAAACCGGGATATCGTTGGAAATTGTATGGCGGACGAGTTGGCCAGACAGGTCCTTAAAGATAAGGAAAACAAAGGGTACTTTTGACAAATTACAGACTAAATATGAAGAATCGACTTTTCAGATAACTTCCATGTTTACCATCCGATTTTCCTCAAACTTGATCTGCGTGCAAAAGATTCCAGTGTTGCCACCAAATTTGGTAACTCTAGCTTATTAAGTCTCAGAGATCTGTTTACCAAAACGGACACCCAGACGGACATGGCTAAATCGACTCGGCTGGTGACGCGGATCAAGAATATAAATATTTTAAGGGGTCGGATATTTCTCCTTCTGGCTGTTACATACATTCTCGGTTGGCACTAACTTATAATACCCTTGTACCCTATTGGGTACCTTGTATAAAAACACATTGTTGCACTTGGCCACAATATTTATATACACTTTGAAGTCCCAAGCAGTTGCCTAGTAATATAATCGCCCTTGAGTGGAGTCCAGTTTCATGGCAGTGCTGAGTCGGCATATCTAACATGCGCGGCGGCTCTGTCACCATGTCTGCTCTGTCTGCCGTCACTGGCGGCGCAGCTGCGCGGTCCTTAGCTATATGCAGTGTTTACAAGTGTTTACAGTGTTTAAACTGCAGTAAGTTTCATTTCATGTGATTTTGATTTTGCTTCTGCTTCCGAAATAAACAGAAGTCGCAGTCGAAGCAAAGGCAAAAATGAAAAAGCGGCCAAAATCAAACAGCAGCAACAGTCGACGGTTTTCGTTTTCTTGCATTCTGCTTTGCTGTTGCTTTCGATCGTGAGCGTAAGTCGAAGCAGCAGCAACTGTCGACTTCCAGAAGTCGTCGGCAGTCGCAGTCGCGAAAACGGATTCGCTCGACTGTTGGTTGCTTCTGATTTTTGTAGCTGTTGCTTTCGATCGTAAGCATAAGTCGCTGGCAGCAGCAAGTGCGACATTTGGAAGTCAACAGCCGTCGCAGTCGCGAAAAACTAAACGTTTCGTTTCTTCTTCTTTTTGTACTTCTTTCACTTTTTATTATTTTTTTTTAACTTGTTTTTCATTATTTAATTAATTACAAAGGAAATTAAAATTTATAAGAACAAATTAAATTGAACATAAAAACATAATAAATAATAATTCATTTTTGAAATATATATATTATTGTCAATCGCTTTGATTAAATGATGCAATGAAACTTTTTGAAAGTGACGAACAATCTAATCAAAGCGATTGACAATAATATATGTATATATTTTATAAAAATTATTTAAGTAAGAAAGTTACAAAAATTAATTATTATTTATAACTTATTATTTATTATGTCTTTATGTTCAATCTAATATGTTCTTATAAATTTTGATTTCCTTTATAATTTTTTAAACTAATAAAAAACGAGTAAAAAATAAAATAAAAAGTGCAAGAACACAAAATGTCTAGTTTTTCGCGACTGCGACGGCTGTTGACTTCCAAAAGTCGCACTTGCTGCTGCCACCGACTTATGCTTACGATCGAAAGCAACAGCAACAAAAATCAGAAGCAGCCAACAGTCGAGCGAATCGTTTTTCGCGACTGCGACTGCCGACGACTTCTGGAAGTCGACAGTTGCTGCTGCTTCGACTTACGCTTACGATCGAAAGCAACAGCAACAAAAATCAGAAGCAGCCAACAGTCGAGCGAATCGTTTTTCGCGACTGCGACTGCCGACGACTTCTGGAAGTCGACAGTTGCTGCTGCTTCGACTTACGCTCACGATCGAAAGCAACAGCAAAGCAGAATGCAAGAAAACGAAAACCGTCGACTGTTGCTGCTGTTTGATTTTGGTCGCTTTAAGAAGTCGCTCGCAGTCGAAGCAGTGAAAAGCAAAAATATTGCGACTTCTGCTACTTCGACTACAGTTTTTTAAACACTGGCTATATGAACAATTGTAAAAGAATTAAGAATTATTCAATAAAGAGAGATCAAACTAAGAAGTTGTGCGGTATTATCATTGGGAAATACAACAAGCGATTTTTTAAACTTTACAAGATACACAGAAATCATAGTGGGTTATATAAATTTGTTTAGGCTATGGAGTCACTGCTAAACTGTGTGTATGAAAAACAAAACAGAGCCATACCTTCAAATCTCTCCCCGACGGCCGTTAACCTAGTACGTGATGGACTTCGATTTAAGAAAATGTTTTTCTTAGTTGTTCAAAATTCCGACAGGAAGGTTTGTGCAAAATAATACGTTAGGAAACCCTTCTAAGGCTCTAAAGCTTATAGTAGCAATCAAATAAATTAAACAGTCAGCTAGAATATGTGCCGTATTGCACAGTCCGTGTTAAAGGAATAAGATGCTTTCGAATACGATTCCACAATCGTAGACAATTAAGACTTTCTTTCAGGGATCCTAACAAAAAATTTAAATTCACTGTTAAAAAGTTATTAATAAAAAATTCTTATTTTTCAATTTGTATATACAATTTGTATATACAACTGTTATTTGTAAGTTTTATTTAAAAAAATTGAAAATAACTGAGGAGCGCAACTGTAACACCATTTTCGATTTCTTACTTTAAGTATCTTGAATTCTATATAATGATGAAGATTTTAGTCATATTTTCTTGGTGACTATGTTTCTAAAAATTTGATTGGCCGGTAAAAATATGGTAAAAAATGTAAAGTAGGTCAAATGTTACAGTTTTGCACTCGAAACTTTTTTTTTTAATTTGATTTTAAGGTTTGAAGCTCAACTATTAGGCTTTGTTTTTATTTAATTCGATCCTTTTTTGGTTAAATTAGGCAGTAAAAAGTGCTTAGGTAAAAAAGAAAAGCACACTGAAAGTTTTTAACATTTGTATATAATTAAGAGGTTGTGGAACATTATTTAAATTTTTTACTCTAAAAAAAAGTTTTTTAGTTTTAATTTTATTACTAATGGAATTTCCAACAAAATGAGGTATTGACCATAAAATTAGGCAAAGGTAAGCAACGTTTTATTATTTTATCGTTTTGACAGAACTGCTAAATTTGATTAAATATTTTAATTTACGGCTCAAATTTTATTAAGAGACTATCTGAAAAGTCAAATAAACATCAGAAAAGCACAACTCTTAACATTTGCCCCGACCGCGCTTCGAACCCTGGACCAACTGATTGGCAGACACACGCCTTAACACCTAGGCCATTCGCCCGCGTACGCCTGACAAACTTTATAAGGAGAAATTAATTCAAACGCACTTGATTGGGCGCGGGTGTTTGTCCAATACGCTGCATTTTCTATTGCGCGAGAATCACTGAATGCAGAAAATTCGTTTCTACTAGGCACATGCTGTATTTAGCAAACAAATGACTGCGAGCGCAAGCCAAATATGGTACAGTTTTTCGGCCCCTCTAAAGCTACGAACTCAGACACGTGAACAGCGTTTCTAAGCAGTGAGAGAGAGCGAGAGGTCAATAATCGAGAAAAACTTTTCGGCAGCGCAGCGATCGCAAACAGAAAAAAATACTAAAAAGTCGAAGGGGAGAGAGTTTTGTTCAATAGTATTAATTATTTCTGTCTTTTTCTGCCTATCGATGTGTCATTTTGCCCACCTACCACCACTAGCCTGTTTTTTTGAACAAATGAAATTGATTGCCCGCTTACGAAAAAACATCATGACTTTCTTTATGTTGTTAAACTAATTAGCATTTAATATGTACATATTTCGTTTAGCGATCTGTTGAATGAACTGGCTATTACACTTCAGGACGATCATAGCTGGCATCTACTCTGTAGATGCTGCACTGGAGGCCACCGGCGCCTCCTACGTTACGAGCGTCAATGCATTGGCGCTCGTCCTCGTCTCTTCCTAGACGCCCCCTTTCTCTTCAACTTCTTGTAAGACTCTATTTGGGTTGGCAAAAGCCTTCTTCAGCTTGAAAGCGGACAACTTCAGCTAGCCGAGCCCTGTGGACAGAAGGCGTCGGTGGCGTCGGCGGCGGTGCGGAGGGATCCTCTCACTTCTCCCAATATGCCTCATCGTCATGTTCTAACGAAACCGGCGGCGGACAGGAGCCGGGTCGGTGGCGGGGGCGGATACTCGAAGTTGCCCTTCTCCGCCGAGGGCAGGACCACCTCCACTTACTCCTCTTTGGGCAGAGCAAGCTGATGTGAGTCCGTGATCATAAGAGACTTGCATAAGAAGAGAAGGATTGATGAGTCAGCCTCCGAGTTGGTAGAATCCGCGTCTCCAGGCTAAAAGATTCCAGTGGGCTGCAGTGGTTCCTGCAAGTCTTAGGGCTCCTGTCAAGCGGCTGGCTGGCGGAACCACGTGAAATCTTTATTGTTACTTAGCCGCAAATAGAAAATAAAGTCTAGCTCTTTCATTTTTAATATTAGTTAACATTGTTTTAAATGTTGAATTAAATTTAATATCCCGCCCAATCAAAACCAAAACAAAAAAGCTGTTTCCCTTCAAGAGGTTGCTAAAAAGCATTTTTTCTTAGTAGAAACACCTTTTCCGCTTTTCGTAATTCTCGTGCGATAGTTGGAAAAGCAACGTAGTGGAAAACCACCCTTAGTAGACAGGAAGATAAAATATTTAGTCAGGCAGTGGACAGGAAACTTAAAGAACAAGTGAGACAATTAGTAGACAGGAGGATAAAACAGTCAGTAGACAGAAAAATTAGGCAGAAAGTCAGACAGTTAGCAGACAGGAAGAGGAAACAGTTAGTCAGACAGTTATTAAACAGAAAAATGAAAATGAGATTTATAGCATTCAAGAAGAATCAGAATTAGATCATTGTGTGACGGAGTTGTAAAATATTAATTATATGGAAGACGATTTTGTTGAATATAATTGTGGGCAACATATTGATTATAATTATAAGTCAATATGTAAATTAAATACAATAATTGAAAGGTGCTCTACAAATGTTAAAAGATCGAAAGAGCATTTAATGAAATGTAAAATCAAACTGAATTCAGAGAAACTGAAACCGTTTAGTTGCAGCCCAAGACGTATTTCTTATACAGAAAAGATAAATACTAAAGGTTAGGAATCATTCAATCAAGCGAATCGGAATATGCAGTACCTATCTGGAGATATTTGGTTGTGTATATATTTTAGAAAATTAAATAAACTTTTAATTACTCCCTTGACTCTCAAGGCATGCTTTACTCATTTCCCTGCATTCAACAGAGGCTGTCGCTGAGTCTTCAGACCATTATAGGCATCAACTGTAATCCAACTGGTTTATGTTCTAGTTGATGTATGCCTGGCATCTATGCGTACACATAACAATCTGCCAGGTTATATAAACTTCGGCTCCCCCCGAAGTTAGCTTTCCTTAAGTTACGTACGCCGGTTAGGGCCGACGTGAGTCATTTGGTTAACACGGAAGAAAATTAAGAATAGCCAATGCCAAGTGCTCTAGAAAATCAACACGGGCAAGATTGCACAAAAATTTTGCTCTGGCAGATGACTTCGCCTAAACTCACCAAATTGGGCCATGCAGTCACATGCAATCCAGCACCGCCGATTTTGCTGAACTATCAAACCTTAGACCAAAGACGACCCAAATATAACTCCAGCCAATAGGCGAAAAGAGGGGAATGGATGACACTAGCTGAGAACACTTTTGTTCCATTCCGGAGATTCCTAGGCAATACTTGATACAGTCTTTGGATATAAAAGACCCCAATATAGCCGTACTGGAGATAGTCGAAGTCAGAGCTAAGGACGGGAAGTCTGTTTAGAAAGACTCGAAATTCCCCAAGACCAAAGTGAATGCGTACAAGGCGCATAAGTTTATAAGTCGGGTAGCTTTTTGCGACCGCGAAAAATGTGCAATGCAGTCCGTTACAACATCCTGTCGAACAGTGCCGCGTACCATGTGAATCCTAATGAACCTATTTTATCAATTCTACGAGTAAAACAATCTGCCGCATCCGAAAGTGAATCCTGAAGGACATTAAGCATTTTGCAATAAGCTGTGCAACTACCCGTATCATTAGGCATAGCCTAAATCCTTCAGCAACAACCCTAATCTTCAACATCATAAAAACCTGAAGGATGTCTCTGATAGCCAAGAGATCGAACAAGTAATTGCGGAGCATCGACCAACATGAAGGAGCAACCAATTCATCAACAAAGATGACCCTGCTTCAATAACGACATAACAAAAACAATCTGACAAGAAACATTTAAAAGCAAAAGAAACCTTTAAAAGACATTTTAATACACTTTAATGTTCAATACACTTTTCCCCAACTTGTAATGTGAACTTAAACCAACAAAAATGCATTGCTAGAAACCCATTTAAAGGGGACATTGGAACTAATGGAAGACTGCTTCAAAAAATGACATAACTTTTGACGAACGACCTCAACAAAAGGGAATCGTATTGCATGGCCCGCGACGATCCAAAGGCGCACGAAGTTTGCGAATGGGGAGGGAAAACGACCAAAAACACTGTCGATCGGATTCCTGATCAGGCTTTCATGGGGACAGAAAGACACTGAGACGAACGATCTCTTCTATTTTTCAGGCACGTAAATAATTGTTCTGCTTACGTTTGGAGAGTAGAGTGGCGTCCAAAGACCCCACCCCAAATCCGGCGAGCTCAGCTGCAAATCGTGTCTGCTATCCGGGCGGCCACTTCATCAGTCCTATGTCCTTTAAGGACTGAGGCACCACAACACCACCGACGTAACAGTCAATAAGAAAATAAAACTAATTGAGTAATCGCAAAACCCGTACCCTACATGTTGCATATAGTTTACTAGAATTCGCTGACGCCAGTGTAAAGGGGTTTTCCCAGCCGGGGGTTAGTTCAGCGGTTGGCCAGTACCTCCACAAAAAATGTATAATATTTCAGTGGACCGTTTGTGCGAGTAATGCGTGTAAGGGTGCCTATTCGTTAGGAATCGAGGGATTTAGTGGTTAGGAGAGATCTAGACGATTGAGTGAAGCTATATGGGTCCACCCTAACCGAGATCATGACCTTGAGGTCACCCTAGCCAGATATTTGCAAACGATAATTCTCCAAAGAACTTACGAACAGAATCGTCATCAAGAAAAAAGTTATATCCTGTCACCAACAAGTTTGATATTGTGAACTATTAAGAAATATGGTTCGCCCTAGAAATTCACACCCAGGTTACTAGTAGTGCCAACTCAGCCATACCCAGGACCTCTAATCCGACGACAGTTAACATTTGGTTAACGTAAACACGGGAAAACCCAGAAATTCGCATTAACCTAAGTTTTGTGCCGGTTCGGGTGCCTTTAGAGACTCTGGGCGAACTGTAGTTAGCCTGAACCCAGGGCAAACACGAAAGCTTAGAAGTCTACGTTAAACTACAATTAGGGTGGACTCCGTTGGCTAGTATAGACTCGGGCAAACCCTGGGTCTCAACTCTAAATACGATTACTGCCTAAGGTGAAGCAAACACGGCGACCCCAAAAATTTGCGCTAAACTACGCTTAGCCTCGACTCGGGCAATCCCTGGGTCTCGACTGAAATTATGAGCAAAACTTGGACTACGGCAAAAACGGGCGGACCCCAGAAATTTGTGTTTCACTACGGTTAATATTCAATTACCGCAAAAACGGGCAGACACAGAAATTTTCGATTAACTACGTTTAATATTCAACTGGGCAAAAACGGGCAGACCCCTGAAATTTGCGTTTAACTACGGTTAATATTCAACTAAGGTAAAAACAGGCAGACCCCAGAAATTTGCGTTTAACTACGGTTAATATAGGTTTTAGTTAGTGTGTTCATCGCATGCTTACCCTCAGTCGGCAGCCGCCGACTCTTGAGTTATTTCGCGGCTTTATGTACATGCCGTGGCCGTGACCATGAAAAATCTCTCTCTCGCGTCCCTTTCGGCTGACTCGCAGCAGCGCTGTCGGCAGCGCGGTCGGCAGCGGGCTCTCTAGCTTATTATGTACATGAAGAAATTTGCGGCCGTGGCTGTTAAACTCGGGCGTGTTCTCTCTTGTTCTCTCGAGCGCAGCTCAGCCGGTGTCGAGATCGCCATGTACACGGGGTTTTGCGGGCCCTGATTCCTTCTCCTTCTCCCCCTCTATATCCCCTTCTGTCAATACACTGCAAACTATCTTCTCCTTAACTCTGACTTATATTTAACTTCTGTGACTTAAAACTATTTAACAAACTAGATCCCCTTGCGGGCGAACTTAAAACTAATAACAATGAACCAAAAGGATTTCCCCTTCGTGGGGTCGCTTGTTATTGTGACGGCTCCTTAGGGGTCGTCACACCAGTTCTAAAAATGGAGTTCAAGATAAACGCAAATGAAAAAAAACATTGCAGGAGTATGCTAGAGCAAAAGCGCTCACTTTTAATGGCTATAACTTCTGAACTAATGATCTGAGATGAGGCCAAAGTCTTAAATTATTCTTAGAAGTAAAACAAATTGTAAGAGATAAAAAATACAATTTCTATTTTTGAATAATTCCATTGTGGCTTAAAGAAATGTATAATTTTGCTAAGAATTTAACTTTAAGCACTAAAGTCGTTTCCATAAACAAAACAGCATAAGTCTAAAAACTTACCGCCACTTCGACACTGGATGGTGGATATATCCGAGTTGAAACCTTGGTACTTTTACAATTATCAAAGCACCACTGTGCATATTGTTTCAGTTTACCGCCTAAATTTTTAATATTGCTTTTTAGAAAAGAAACGTAGTATCTGAAATGAAAATAATTTAAAAACTCATATTAATAATTTAATTTCAGCTAATGGGTAAGATAATTTTAATTTATTTACTCATTCATTATCCCAAAATGACAAGTTTACTCCTATATACACTATATAATGCATGCTGAAGATCTGTGTCTTATTTTATTGGTGACTCATTTATCTATGTTTTCTGAAAATTTGAAACAATTTAATTGGCCAGAAGAAATATAAAAAAAAAAAAAAATTTAAGAAGGTCAAAGGTAACAGTTTTGCGCCCGAAACTTCGTTTTTGTAAATTCGAATTTAAGGCTCGAAACTCAACCATTAGGCTTTGTTTCTATTGAATGTGATCGTTTTTGGTTAAATTAGGCAACAACTGAGCAAACTATTTATGCTACCGCTCCAGTGCTAGCCAAGGCGTCCATAAAAAATTCCCTAGAAACAGAAATTGTAAACCACTCTATTTACTAATCAGTCTGCCCCGTTGCTTACCTTTGTCCAATTTTAAAGGTCAATACATACCTCATTTTGTTGGAAATTTGATTGGTAATAAAATCAAGACTAAAAAGTTAGTCAACATTTTTTTTTGAAGTGAAACTTCTTTAGGCGCGTTATGGATTTTCGGGGACGGAGTAAAACCGATTTGTGACCGACACGAAAATGCGCGTAGTTCCTGTCCCTCTCTCACCGCTGGCGAACGATCTTCCTCTCCTTTTCTATCCTCTCTCGCTCTCAGCGCGCTTGCACAAAGTTGAGAGCGTAAAAATAAAAAAAAAACGCTAACGAACGATCTTCCTCTCCTCTTCTATCCTCTCTCGCTCTCAGCGCGCTAGCACAAAGTTGAGAGCGTAAAAATCTAAAAATAGAATGCGCATGTGAGCACTTGTGTGTATGCGTACTTGAGCGAGAAGACGCTTTTTAAGCCGAAATCATTTCTGTGACAAAACAAATTCATTTACAGAAGTAGAAAAAAGGGTGAGAGGTGTGTGTGTCAAAAGAACTTCTGATTGAACAGGTTGCATACAGATATTAACAGGTTAAATATGCATTTACTATTTTTGATTGGCACCATAATTCTTATCCATCTTTTTCGACCTGGAAATGAAAATATGTAATGTGTCTTCTTCTTCTCGATTGGTTTGTTTACTTTTGAGAGTCGAGAGCTGTGCGCTGCAACACTTTTCGTGACCTCTGAATTTAAGCGGCAGTCTAAAATGGCAAATTTTTGGTTTCCTACAGAATTTCAGTGTTAAAAATGAGTGGTGACGAGATAGAGGTGATGAACACATCAGTGTCACAAGAGGAAGTGTCCGTGTCCCCTGAGAATAACCAAAGAAGAGAAGAGTCAGATTCACACAGTGACACAAGGTAAATATAACCTAAAAGAGTTGATAAATATTTCACAATATAGAAGTATTGTTGGAATATAATTGTTTAACATATTGGCGAGATTATACTAACAGTGAAATATGATGTAGGAATGCCGTCGCTACAACCCAATGAGCAAAGGACGACAGGAGGTACAGAGAGCGGAAAAAAGAATTAAAGCCCCCCAAATCTCAAGATAAAACGGCTGCAGAACGTTGTAAAGCATACAGAGAGCGTTTGCGATCTGCTGCAGCTAACGCTATAACACCTGCTCCAATTCCATCAAAAAAGGGAAAAATCGTTTCGAATTCTACGAGTTCTGTTCATTTATTGAGTCCCAATGATGGTCCAGAATACGTCGTACATGCAGCACAAGTTCATAACCAACATTCCATGCCAAAACCCAACAATATTCACCACAATTCAATAAGACAGCAGCGAAGTAGAAAAAATCCATGATTCGTCCTTGAATTATTTAACCTCTAATCTTAAAACTAACCTAAGACAGAAAATACGAGATAATGAAATGATAAGAGAGAGAGGAATACTATAAGTTTCACTTCTGTCGTGCGTAGGCTCTACACACCCCTTTTTTTTTTAATTTTAAACTGTAAGAATGTAACACAACCTTTAAATTTCATACAAATGGTATTGTTTTTCTTTTACCTAAGCAATTATTACTGCCTAATTTAACTAAAAACGATCACATCCAATATAGAACTCAAGATACAGACCGTTAAAGTAAGAAATCGAAAATGGTGTTACAGTTTTGATCCTTAGTATATATGGCGCAAAATATTATTAATGAAGACTTATATCTATTACTTAGTCTAAAATTTGTATACCCTTGCCGGGTATTATGATTTTGATCAAAAGTTTGCAACCACTGAAGGAAGCATCTCCGACTAGAGCTGGGATTAAATCGATTGCAATATCAATACAATCGATTCTTTTTTTTCGGTCCAACATGGATTCTATTTTGGCAGAATCGATGTATGGATGATGGATGAATGGATGATCTTATGGATCATCAATGGCTTTTGAAACTGAAATCATTTCTTTTTTTTTTCCGGAAACGTAATTTATATTCACTTTTTATGTTATAAAAACGAATTCTATTGTTATTTATGTTTTAAAAATTTATAACTTTTCTGTTTTTATATTATTGAAATGTTTTTTGGTTTGCTCATATATATGTATTAGTATATGACCTCCATGAATTGATTTCTAAAAATAAAAAAAAATAACTAAAAGTTTTTTTTTTCGATTTAATCGATTTAATCAATATTTTTTAAAAAGATCGAAAACAATCGATGCATTGAGAATCGATTTTTTCCCAGCTCTATCTCCGACCCCATAAAGCATATATAGTCTTCATCAGCATCACCAGCCGAGTCGATCTAGCCATGTCCGTCTGTCCGTCTGTCAGTCTGTCCGTTGCTACGCAAACTAGTCACTCAGTTTATGAGCTATCTGGAGGAAACTTTGCAGATACCCTTCTTTCTATTGCAGTTATACTATATCTTATAGCTGCCGTAATAACGATAGGGCCAAATTGTCATATTTTCGATATTCTTGAAGATATTAGGCTCAAATTAAATATTTTATTTATTTACATCATGCAAATCGGACCGCTAAATCTTATAGCTGCCATAGGAATGATCGGAAAATTAATGAAAACCAATTATAACTTCTCTGATTTTCAACGTATGTTTATAAATTTCGAGATATAGCAGTTTTTCACGGCTTAAGAATTAAATGTTATTAAGATCGGACAACTATATCATATAGGTGCCATAGAAGCGATTGGTTCGAACATGTAAAATGTAAAATGTGTAGGAAAATGTTTTAAAAATATAAAAACTTCGATATTTTTTTTCAGTTTTACCAAAATGAATCGACTTTTAATGATCCAATTGCAAACGGCAAGGGTATACAATCTTCGGCTCACCGAAGTTAGCTTCCTTTCTTGTTTTATTATACCCATGCAGTGTATTATAAATATAGCCAGACGTTTGCAACGCTATAAAGGAATCATCTCCGACCCAATGAACTACATATATTATTAATCAGAATTACCAGACGATTCGATCTATCCATGTCTGTCTGTCTGTCCGTCTGTCTGTACGTTACTAAACTATCATCGATGGTGTCGTTGTGCCTCAGTCCTTACAGGACATAGGGCTGAGGGAGTGGCCGCCCGGATAGCAGTTAAGATTTGTGCACCTGAGCTCGCCGGATTTGGGGTGGGTTCTTTGGACGCCACTCGCCCCTGTTGAAATTCTGTTAGGATAAGAAATTAGAAATTCCTACACGTCTGACTGACTAACTGACTCAATTCATAGAATGGAAAACAGCATTCGATAAATTCAGTTTTCGATAAATTTTATAATTTTATCACGGCAACCCTTAACCAAACATTCAACCCATCCCAAAAATATGCAATCAATAAGACATATGCTTAAAACCAAAAAACTGAGTGATTCCCGATTAGAGTTCTAACGGAACAAGTCCAGAAAATGCACACAGAGGTATGGGAAATAAAAACTCCCCCCTCTGGCCACCCAACATTAAGCGCGGCCGATGTTAAAGCATAGGGTCTTACAGATGCCCAAGTCCGGGTTCAGCAAGGCACTAGTATATAATGACGCATTTAATGTTGTAGTTCGATCGGCATCAAAGTTCACTGATGATCTCCTTGGTGGAAGTGAAACAGGCTGTATGAACAACCTGCTGCATTTGTCTTCTGACAAAAACGATCTGTGTATCTGGCAAAATGTATAGTCAACAAATCTGATTTCTGTATATGAAGATCAGGTTGACTATAATCCTCGAGTTGGCTAATAATGAAAATACAGGTCACGAAAAAATCAGAATAAAGAATTATTATTATTATTATAACGGTGTTATAACCTGATAACTTATATGCACTGACTCCAGCGATCCATTGCTGGGCAGCAAATAAAAGATGCGACTTTGTTTATAGAGGAGAATTAAAAAGAAATCGGCTGTCATGTATGCTGCCTTACCACCCAACCAAGTGTCGAATCAGTTTTCGATGGCAAACAGCTTACATTTTAATGCAATATCTTTGTTTCCTGGAAACAGAGAGCCTTTGAAGTCAGTTGCTTGCAAAACCAGCAGCCGATTTTTGTTTGGGTCGTTCCCTATACGTCAAATATATCGGCGATAATTTTGTCGTTTTGCAATAGTTTGTTACACAAAAACACTCACATTAAATTTGTACTACAAAGTGAATGGAATTTTAATATTACTAATAGTGAAGGTGTAGGTTGAACATAAAGTAATCACCGGTGTTACCGTACCGTGCCCCTGTGACGAATGGCACTACGTTAGTGTGTCTTTTAACGGTGGCTTCCGGATACCTGGCACCTCCGGTCGTATAAGTGCCCGATCCGGGGTATGAGGCTCTACCCCGGGGATACTCCCTTCCTCATTACTCGTGGGACCAAAACTTATGGACACCAATGTAATTACCCCAACAACAACAGGGTGCTCTAGCAGCCCCAAATCGATTTAAATCGAACCCATCCGGGAGCCTGAAGATGCTATGGACGTTTGTTCACAAAGCTCTGGCACCGACAGCATCACCAAGGAAGAGGAAGAAACCCTTCTCGCCTCCCCAAAGGATGAAAAACCTAAGCGGATCGCGTTATCGGGCGCCGCAAGGAAGAGGCTGCGCAGACACCTTGCGAACGGCATACCCATGGAGGAGGCCAAAAGGCTCGCACAGAAGCCTATGGACCCTCCAAGGGCTAT